>CAUJRU010003953.1:0-27426 GCA_963277665.1 Viscum album | reverse complement strand
GGCTAATTCCTCCCAAGTGAGAATGGACCGTTGTGGCAAGCCTTTAATCCAGTCTTTCTGTAACGCCCCGACCCTAGTTACCCAGAGTCGGTGCATTATTACATAACATTGGCATGATCACAAGAAAGATCAAATCTCGAAAGACCGATTGGTTTAGTAGCCTTGGAAACACTAGATATATTCATAAGTCTTACATTACATCATAAAATGAAAAACTACTACGACAACATAATGTCTCCATAGTCCACACTATTATCCCCTCATAATATCCCTGCAGGTCATTCATAACTTACTTCTTCACATCCTGGGAAAAATAAAACATAGAAAAGGGGTGAGCTCAAATGCCCAGTAAGGATAACAATATAGCGGAACATTCAAAAATAAGCATAAATATTTAAGGCAATGCATTACTAAAACAAAAGCCTTTTAAACTTGAACTTCAACAAAGTATGGCAAAAGTAAAATGAAATAATGCCATTTACTTGTTCACATGGATATTCTACTAATCGAATAATCACAAGCAATATCAATAACCACTATCATAATGTTGGAATGCATAATACTAAACTTTAATTTCTTTGTCAAGGCCTCGTCCCAAGACCTTGGGGCTATCTGTAACCGGAACCCAACCCGGAGTGCCTCTAATAACCGGACACCAACCCGGAGTGCCTCTAATAACCGGACACCAACCCGGAGTTCCTCTAATAACCGGAGACCAAACCAGAGTTCCTCTAATAACCGGAGACCAAACCAGAGGGCTTACTTTTACCGGTCCCCAACCCAGAACATACTTGTCTAACACATTCATCTGAATGAAAGGTTGAAATATAACATAAACATTCGGATTAAAAATAACTTATGAAATGTCAATACTTTAAAAAAAACCATGAGTGACATAAGAATAGCTTATCCACAGTCAAAAATATCATAAAACCTTCAATACAATATATAAGTTTTGTATCATAATAAATCAACTTCAAATAAGCTTAACAGCCATCAAAGGATGTTGACATAGATGAAATCAAAACTATTTTAGAGAAATATATATTTTTTTTAAATCATTTTAAAAGTAACATAATTATAATACATTCACTTGGAAAATATTCTTATAAGCTTGTAAGGGAAGCTTTGACGATTTTATAATGGCAGTAAATAGCCGCACCCGCTGTATAAGTTAAAAAAAACATTCTTACCTTAAATTTGTCGAAAAGGTTAAAAGTGCCTTGTTTGGAAAACGATGGAAAGATTCTTTTCGAAACACATAAGGGTATAAATGACTTTAACCCATATTCTTGTAAATAGTAAAAATGTTTTGAAATATATTATTAAGAAACATGGATGTGGATGATAAAGAGATCCCAGTAGATTATTACGTATAAACAACCTCGGATAATGAAGAGATTGTGAAATAACCCTTACCAATTTGGTAACTTATGAAACATACAACCCATGAAAGAGGAATCATACAATTAATATGTAAATACACATAAATTAGAGTGTATTACACAAAGAATATAATTATGGGCAGTACATACACCACACAAAAGGTAATGGTGGGAATATGGCATGAATCTCACGGGAATAAGGAGTGAGATGAAAACCCCTTACCTTGTACTTTTCCTTGGTTGGGGTAGGTTAACCTACTGTATAATGGTGAAATAATTGTTATTAAATTATACAAGAATCATATATATTAATATGATATCATATATGATCTTTTAACATTGATTTGTTAATAATATCTTTGAATTATCGTCGTTTCAGGTGTTAACTTACTCGTTTTCTTTTATATGTTTTGTTACATAAGCCATGTTTGTTATGGATAGGTTGTATCTTATTCATATACAGAATGATATCAAGTCCTTAAACATCATTTTTAAATCATCAAATGATAATTATACTTTAATGGATACGATGGAGAATGAATCTCATCGCGTTCGTGGAGACGGTAGTCCGTACGTACGAATGAGCGACAATATCATTCTTTTGATATTAAAACAATATATAAATGGTTGTTATATCATATATACAGAATCATTAACATGTTATATTTATTATTTACATGAGTTACATATCATTATTATACCCATCCAAATAATAATATATTGAATAACAATTACACCACGACGTGGAGACGGTAAGCCGTACGTACGCACGTATGGTGACATGTTATTCAAAGGGTGGATAGAATACTGAATATGGTTGTACCATATTTATAATAACATCACAGTATATATATGATACTGGAGTTATTATTTTATAATGGTAACAACAAAGGAATAAGAAGTTGAAGAAGAAAGGAACTTGGAAAAGGGTGGTGAAATCATTACCTCTTCTTCGGGTTCTTCCTTTTGATTTGATCAAAAAGGCTCCTTAGGTTTGCTTTATGATCAAAATAATGCCTATAGGTTGTATTGAGGTATGTTGGGAGAGTATTTGGGAAGAGTTTTTCCAAACCAAAAGGCTTTGAAGGTGTTAAGATATGAGAAGGAGGAGTGCCCTTTTATAAGAGGGGTGAGGGGCACCTTTTGAAAAGCTAGAAATATTAATTTATAATAAATTCATATTCGGTTTATAATGGCTCCAAAGTTGATTATTCAAAGGTTAAGGTGGGGATAGGTCGAAAAACACTCAACCAATAGAATTTAGACAGGTTTGGGTACTTATATTAACCTTATCTTTAAGTATTAACTCTAAGCTAATTAGTTTCACTTTTACAATGTCTCTTTGTATTTTTATATTATATGGTTAATAAACTTACCATATATATCCAAGCGACCCCCAAGTGGTCCATTAATGATGAAAATATCATTATATATGTCTCTTGGCCGAACCTTAGATTTTTAGGAATTTAATATCAATTAATAATATAATATTTGTTTTAAAAACTCTTTTTTGTCAATTTTGACACTATTCAATAGTTGATTTTTGTGAAACTCATAACAGAATTATTACTTCGAAAAAATTTAATTAAATCAATAATAATATATTATATTATCCTATAAAATTAGTTTAATTCATTAAAAGTTTCATATTATATTTATTTGGGTATTTATAATATCAATTAATTTAATTGTTCACTATTATAGTAATTACTTCATCATCATTGTGTCATTAATAAATTAACATATTTAATGTCTAAAAATTATAAATAAAATATAATTATGTAGGAAATTTTTTTATCTCTCTAATGAATATTTATAATCTAAAATCCAACATATATAACCCTATTTAAAATTTTTTTTTCTAAAAGATATATGCTTGTGTCATTTTTGTATTCATTTTAACTTAATTAAAATAAAGTGTCCCTATCACCTACAAGTGGCACCATGGGGTCCCAAAATCGACCCAAAGATGACTATGGTCGAAGATGTATCCACAAATAAGGCTATGACACGTTTTAGGGTAATTTAGTATTATTATAATATTATTTTTTAACCCTTATTTACCGGATTTACCCTTAACCATGGTAAATAAAATATTTACCGCAGTAATTATTCAAAATGTCTAAAAATAAAAGTTACCTATTTACACAATTTGGACATCCTGATTCCAAATATGGAATCTATTTTTCTAAATTCAGAACATAGAAGTGGAAGAAATTAATTTAAAATTAATTCCCGCTGTCAAAACAAAAAGCATGTTTTTAAGAGATAGTAACTATCAAAAGATTGACACTTGTTTATGTTCGGTTTAATTGTAAAATTATGTCCAATGACCAAAATTATATTAAATGGTAAAAATATATTCTAAATATACTTTAAAACCACTCAAATTCATAATTTATCACTATTAATTATTTTGATTAAA
Organism: Viscum album; assembly: GCA_963277665.1. Classification (NCBI taxonomy): domain Eukaryota; kingdom Viridiplantae; phylum Streptophyta; class Magnoliopsida; order Santalales; family Viscaceae; genus Viscum; species Viscum album. The sequence goes on along the minus strand of CAUJRU010003953.1, from coordinate 23,616 downwards.
AATGTTGTTTTTAATTAAAATTTAGTAATTTTCACTATTCATCAAAATATGAAAGTTATCCGAAAAGTACCAAAATTTCACCTTAGGATAAATTCGATACTCCGAATCCAAAAATGATGTCCATTTTGAGAGATAAAATTTCTAAAATTTTAAAAGGTAGGTGTTACTATTCATAACGGCTAGTTTGATTGGTTGTGGTGTGTTAGAACTCGAAGTTGCGTACAACACACGCTACTGTATTATTCAAAGGAAAGCGTACCGTGGAAGCTTGGGATGTTTCATTTTAAATTTTTTGATGTCCCCAATTTAGTCAAAAAGTTTAAAATATTGTATTTAAAAATGTTTCACTATTAAAAGTTGATAAAAGTGCAATACTGAAAATGAATCTGTTCTTGCATTATGTCTAAGAAACTCATAATATGGATTCTAAAATTATAAGGATTATATAAAGTTTAAAATTTAGTTAATACTATTCATAACCTCTTTTGAATGGATTTTTTTTGGTACGACGTGGTGTGATTGAACTCGGTGTTGCGTGTTGTGCAAGTTATTGAATTATTTTGAAGAAATAACACACTATGAAATCTTGGGGTGTTACAATTTCGCCTTATCCATTAGAGGGAAGGGAAAGTGGCGAAGACAAATGGAATTTATAGACACTTTGTAGTAGCGGAACATGTCATAGACCTCTAGAAAATTGGAGAGATTGGAATTGGGATCCTCACTAGGAAAACCGCCGAATTGAATGGTGTTTTGGATCAATGGCATGATAGCAGGCTTGATCTCAAAGTGTTGGGCTTGCACCGGTGGACGAACGATGCCCGTGTCAGCTCTGTGATTAAATGGAAGGTCATACTCTATGAGAGTACGACGTGGAGGTGTCTATTGAGAGAGTGGAGTCGGAATTTATTGTTGTTCTTGAGGGGTGTAGTATGGCCCCTGACCTGGGTGTAAAAATGGAATCCGCTACGGTTTGAATTATTGAAGCTGTTGGGGCCCATACCCTGTAGCAAGTGGATCTTGTTGGTTCTGGTTGTCATCCGGTTCTAGTGGCTATCCAGCTCCTTGGACTACAGCTGTATTTCCTTCCCCATTCTATGCCATGGGATTTTTGTGATTGTACTCAGCCATGAGTACTCATTGGCACCTCAAAAGCGTCTGTTCGATCTCTGGGTCACTTAGGAAAAACCTCGACAACTTAGCATTCTTGGAATGTGTGAGGTAGCCGGCCATACACCTAAAGACCTTCACAATCCACAACACACTAAGCGTAAATGAGGAAAAAGAAAGATAAATTGAAATAAGTTTAAAAAAGATATTTTTGTGAATTTTTGATTTTTATTTTCACTAAAATTTGATAAAAACTTAATTAAAACAAGAAAAAGTAACGTTTCTTTATTTCCCCGGTGACGGTGCCAAAATTTGGTGAGTCGTTTCACTGAAGGTATGTTTATCAGTGTACCAAATTATTTTTACCCTAACAAGTATTTTAACGCCCTAACCCCAATTACCCAGAGTTGGTGCATTATTTTATAACATTGGTATGATCACAAAAGATCAAGTCTCAAAAGACCGATTAGTTTAGTAGCCTTTGAAGTACTGGATACATTCATAAGGTTTACATTACATTATAAAATGAAAAACTACAACAACATAGTCTCCATAGACAACACTAATATCCCATAGACTATCCCTACAGGTCAGTCATAATATACTTCTTCGCATCCTGGAAAAAATAAAACTTAGAAAGGGTTGATCTCATATGCTTCATAAGGATAACAATATAGTGGAAACTTTCATAAATAAGCATAAATATTTAAGGAAATGTATAAAACTAAAACAAAAGCCTTTTCAACATAAAATTCATTATAATATGGAAAATATAAATCAAAATAATTCTATTTACTTACTCACATGGATATTCTAATAGTCAAATAATCACATGCAATATCAATATCCACTTTCATAATGATGGAATGCATAATGCCAGACTTTCATAACCACATAGTCAAGGCCTTGTGCCAAGACTACAAATAAGATATTTTCAAGGCCTTGTTCCAAGATACTAGTTTGTCTCCTGAGACCTACCGATGTATCGAGGAGCTATAGCAGGCTCCACCCTTCACATACTAAGTCCAATGCATTCCTCATATGAAAAGGTTTAAACATAACATAAACATTCGTATTAAAAATGACATAAAAAATGTCAATAATTTATCCATAAACTATGAATGGTATGAAATAATACATCCACAGTCAAACATATCACAAAAGCTTCAATATAATATGGAAGTTTTGTGTCATAATAAATCAACTTCAAACAAACTTAAAATCCATCAAAGTATGTTGACATAGATGAAATAAAAACCTTTTTAGAGAAATATCTCTTTCTATTTTGAAATCATTTAAAAGTCACGTACTTATAAAAGAGAACATTTATATTTGAAAATATTCTTATAAGCTTGTAAGGGAATCTTAGACTATGTTATAATGGTGTAAAATAGTCACACCCATCGTATAAGTTAAAAAACATTATTACCTTAATTTTGTCGAAAAGGTCAAAAAGTACCTTGTTTGGAAAACGAAGGAAAGATTCCTTTCAACTATTTTATAAATAGTTAAACAAGGGTATAAATGATTTTAAACCATAGTCTAGTAAATAGTAAAAATGTTTTGAAATACATTTTTAAGAAATATGGATGTGGATGATAAATAGGTCCTAGTAGATAATTACGTATAATTAACCTTGGATAATAAAGAGATTGTATAATTAACCCTTACCTTGTAATTTTCCATGGTCGAGGGTAGTTTGACCTTCTGTAAAATGGTGAAGTAATTTTTATTAAATTATATAAGAATCATATACATTAATATGATATCATATATGATCTTTTAACATTGTTTTGTTAATAATATCTTAGTATTATCGTCGTTTTGGGTGATAACTGATTCATTTTCCTTTATATGATTTGTTACGTAAGTAATGTTTATTATGGATAGGATATATATTATTCATATTCAGAATGATATTAAGTATTTAAACCTTATTTTTAATCATATAATGAAAATTATTCTTGAATGGATACGATGGGGAATGAATCTCATCGCGTTCGTGGAGACGGTAATCCGTACGTACGCACGAGCGACAATATCATTCTTTTGATATTAAAATAATATATAATTGGATGGTACATCATATATACATAATCATTATCACGTTATATTTATTATTTACATCAATTACACATCATTATTATACCCATCCAAATAATAATGTATTGAATAACAATTACACCACGACGTTGAGACTGTTGTACCTCTCGTACCCCTCGTGGTTTAATTTTCATGATCACAATCACACTCTTATTTATCTAATCTTGTTTTAAGTGTTTTTGGATGATAGGCAAAAGGTTGCCAAGGAATTGGGCCAAGAAGGACTGAAAGTGGACTGATTTCAGTCCACCGGCCAACCGGTGGATGACCACCGGCCAGCCGATGGAGCCTGGACAGAAGGCATCCCCTCTGTCCAGACCACCGGCCAACCGGTGTCCCACCACCGGCCAGCCGGTGGAACCCAGACAGGCCGGACAGCTACTGTCTCAGCACCGGCCAACCGGTGGCCTCCTCACCGGCCAGCCGGTGGTGCCTGGGCAGAAGGCCTCTCCCTTTTTCCAAGCATCGGCCAACCGGTGGCCAAGCACTGGTCAGCCGGTGGATCCAGTCAAACTAGCCGTTGGGCTTTGACCAGACTTGCCCACTTGACCCCCAACGGCTCCGAAGGCCTCTCCAACGGCTCCGAAGCCCCCCAAAGGCCATTTGAGGGTTCCCCCTCTATAAATAAAGGACTAGGAAGCCCCAGAAATGTAAGAAATCCCACGGGAACATTTTTCAATCATTTGTAAAACCTCCGGCGGATTCCTTCAAGGAACCTCAATTGCTCCAACCCATTTCCACATCCAAGGAGCACCATCAAAGAAGCTTGGGAGCGCTCTTCATCAACTCCAATCAATCCAATTGGCGCCCAAGACTTCTCCACATTACGGTTTTTATTGTTTTATTATTTTGAGCATCAATTTGGGTTTGTGCCAACAAACCCCTCTTTCTCTCATCTTCCTTTTGTTTGGGTTTTCACACCACCTTCAAGGTGTGAAGAGGTTAGTCAAGCCTTCCCTTTAAAATGCTTGAGTCATAGGTGAGCTAGCCTTCACCTGTAAGAAGTCTAGTGGGTTCTTGCTCAACCATTAAAAGCAAGTGGGTTCTTGCTCAACCATTAAAAGCAAGCTGTAATAGGTTCTAGACTACCTTAAAGTCTAGTGGGTTTCTTGCTAAAACCATTAAAAAGCAAGCGGTAGTAAATATCTCAACGGTTGAGTTGGGAGCGAAGACGTGGGCTTTGGTTTAAGCCAAACTCCATTATCAAGTTTTGTGTCTTGCCTCTTTTATTTCCGCTGCACTTTTTACTTTGATTTTAAATTGTTAATTATTTTTTAAAAAGTCAATTCACCCCCCCTCTTGCCATCACTCTCCGCCCAACAATTGGTATCAGAGGCAAAATTTGAGTAATACCCTAACCGGTTTCAAATTCAAGATCCTTTTTGATGGCTTCAACTTCTTTCGCCCCCGAAGGCTATTCTTTGGGTCGTGCTCCATTCTTTGATGGAACTGACTATACCTATTGGAAAACCCGCATGACCACTTTTCTTAGAAGTATAGGTTATCCTATTTATAAAATTGTCATGCATGGTTATTCTCTTTCTTCTCCCGATGAATCCAAATGGACTCAAACCGATATTAGAAATTTCGAGCTTGATGGAAAAGCCATGAACTCTCTTCATTGCGGCCTTGATCGTAATGAATTCAATCGAGTTTCCACATGCACTTCATCTCATGAAATCTGGAAACTATTGGAGGTTACCCATGAGGGGACCAAGAAAGTTAAGGATACTCTATTGGATATGTATCGCCAAGATTTTGAAAGTTTCACAATCCATCCATCTGAAAACATTACTGAAATGTTTACACATTTTACTGATGTTTGCAATGGGAGAAAGTCCCTTGGTGATGATGTGTCTGCAGAAACGATGGTCAAGAAGATCCTTTGGATATTACCAAGCTCATGGGCACCGAAAGTCATGGCTATTCAAGAAGCAAAAGATGTCAAGAAAATGCCGGTCGAAGAGCTCATCGGATCCCTCATGACCTACGAGATCACCATGAGGAGGCAAGCTGAAAAGGAAGGAAAACCGATCAAAGTTCCAAAGAACATCGCCTTCAAAGTTCAAAAAGAAGAAAGCTCCTCCTCATCATCATCTTCCTCTTCAAGCGGCGATTCAGAAATGGATAATCTTGCCCGCAAGATGCACAAATTCATGAAGAAGAACAAAAAGAAGAAATCCCGCAAGGCTCAACCCAACGAAAAATCCGAGCCCGAAGTAACATGTTACGGGTGTGGCAAGAAAGGCCATTACAAGCCCGATTTTCCACTCAACAAGAAAAATGCCAAGCAAAAGGAAAAGAAGAAGGCATTCAAGGCCACATGGAGTGATAGCTCCACATCCTCCTCCTCCTCCTCCTCAAGTGACAATGGTAAAAAATGCCTAATGGCATTTCATGAGGTATCCTCTTCCGACTCCTCATCCTCTAGTTCTTCAAATTCTTTCAACCATTTATCTTACGAGGATCTCCAACATGCTAGAGATCAATTGGAGGAAGGTTTTCACGAACTTTCTTCCAAATTTGTTGCTTTAAAAAATAATTTCAAAAAACTTTCTTCCGAAAAGGAACAACTTCTCAAAGAGAAGGAAGAGTTGTCCCTCAAGATCCAAAACCTTCCCGATGTTGATTCTATGGAATCAACAATCAAGGATTTAAGGGAATCCCTAGCTAAGTTCACCGAAGGTGAACATAACCTTTCAAAGCTCCTTGGTTCCCAATGCGTATCTAGAACCACCCAAGGTCTTGGCTATTCCAAGCAAGCTTCCTCTTCCCATGCTCCAACTATTTTTGTAAGGGGGAGCTCCCAATATAAATTTTGCAACTATTGTAAAAAACCCGGGCACTTAATTTATGAGTGAAATCGCAAAAATGCCCGGTATGGAAGGCCCAAAACTATTTTCTTTAACGATTAATTTCATAGGAGAAGACCCTCCACTAGACAAGTATGGATTGAAAAATCCCTTTTAGCGAGTCTCTCCTGGCCAAAATTTGTCTCGGTTTCAAAATCCTCTCCCCGATGATTTGTTGTTTTTATTTAGGGGGAGTTAGGATCGTTCAAGCCTTTTTGATTCATTTTCAAAACTTTCATTTTCAAAACTTTCAATTCAAAACTTTCATTTTCAAAACTTTCAATTCAAATCTTTCAATTCAAAAATTTCAATTCAAATTTCAAAAATTTCAATTGGTTTAAAATCTCTATCTTGTTTTTCAACCTTTCCCTCAATCAAGTTTTATGCCCCGTGCTATTTTGATAATCACAAAGGGGGAGAAATTCTTGGTTTATTGGGGGACAAATCTTCCTCTCTTGTTTTTCTTTACTTTTCAATTTATCCTTTAAAGTATGCCTTTCATTTCAGTCTTTTACATTGCTTGTTTTCGTGATTGTGATCATCAAAATATGGGGAGATTGTTGTACCTCTCGTACCCCTCGTGGTTTAATTTTCATGATCACAATCACTCTCTTATTTATCTAATCTTGTTTTAAGTGTTTTTGGATGATAGGAAAAAGGTTTCCAAGGAATTGGGCCAAGAAGGACTGGAAGTGGACTGATTTCAGTCCACCGGCCAACCGGTGGATGACCACCGGCCAGCCGATGGAGCTTGGACAGAAGGCATCCCCTCTGTCCAGACCACCGGCCAACCGGTGTCCCACCACCGGCCAGCTGGTGGAACCCAGACAGGCCGGACAGCTACTGTCTCAGCACCGGCCAACCGGTGTCCTCCTCACCGGTCAGCCGGTGGTGCCTGGGCAGAAGGCCTCTCCCTTTTTCCAAGCACCGGCCAACCGGTGGCCAAGCACCGGTCAGCCGGTGGAGCCAGTCAAACTAGTCGTTGGGCTTTGACCAGACTTGCCCACTTGACCCCCAACGGCTCCGAAGGCCTCTCCAATGGCTCCGAAGCCCCCCAAAGGCCATTTGAGGGTTCCCCCTCTATAAATAAAGGACTAGGAAGCCCCGGAAATGTAAGAAAGCCCACGGGAACATTTTTCAATCATTTGGAAAACCTCCGGCGGATTCCTTCAAGGAACCTCAATTGCTCCAACCCATTTCCACATCCAAGGAGCACCATCAAAGAAGCTTGGGAGCGCTCTTCATCAACTCCAATCAATCCTATTGGCACCCAAGACTTCTCCACATTACGGTTTTTATTGTTTTATTATTTTGAGCATCAATTTGGGTTTGTGCCTACAAACCCCTCTTTCTCTCATCTTCCTTTTGTTTGGGTTTTCACACCACCTTCAAGGTGTGAAGAGATTATTCAAGCCTTCCCTTTAAAAGGCTTGAGTCATAGGTGAGCTAGCCTTCACCTGTAAGAAGGCTAGTGGGTTCTTGCTCAACCATTAAAAGCAAGTGGGTTCTTGCTCAACCATTAAAAGCAAGCTATAATAGGTTCTAGACTACCTTAAAGTCTAGTGGGTTTCTTGCTAAAACCATTAAAAAGCAAGTGGTAGTAAATCTCTCAACGGTTGAGTTGGGAGCGGAGACGTGGGCTTTGGTTTAAGCCAAACTCCGTTATCAAGTTTTGTGTCTTGCCTCTTTTATTTCCGCTGCACTTTTTACTTTGATTTTAAATTGTTAATTATTTTTTAAAAAGTCAATTCACCCCCCTATTGCCATCACTCTCCGCCCAACAATTGGTATCAGAGGAAAAATTTGAGTAATACCCTAACCGGTTTCAAATTCAAGATCCTTTGTGATGGCTTCAACTTCTTTCGCCCCCGAAGGCTATTCTTTGGGTCGTGCTCCATTCTTTGATGGAACCGACTATACCTATTGGAAAACCCACATGACCACTTTTCTTAGAAGTATAGGTTATCCTATTTATAAAATTGTCATGCATGGTTATTCTCTTTCTTCTCCCGATGAATCCAAATGGACTCAAACCGATATTAGAAATTTCGAGCTTGATGGCAAAGCCATGAACGCTCTTCATTGCGGCCTTGATCGTAATGAATTCAATCGAGTTTCCACATGCACTTCATCTCATGAAATCTGGAAACTATTGGAGGTTACCCATGAGGGGACCAACAAAGTTAAGGATACTCGATTGGATATGTATCGCCAAGATTTTGAAAGTTTCACAATGCATCCATCTGAAAATATTACTGAAATGTTTACACGTTTTACTGATGTTTGCAATGGGAGAAAGTCCCTTGGTGATGATGTGTCTGCAGAAACGATGGTCAAGAAGATCCTTTGGATATTACCAAGCTCATGGGCACCGAAAGTCATGGCTATTCAAGAAGCAAAAGATGTCAAGAAAATTCCGATCGAAGAGCTCATCGGATCCCTCATGACCTACGAGATCACCATGAGGAGGCAAGCTGAAAAGGAAGGCAAACCGATCAAAGTTCCAAAGAACATCGCCTTCAAAGTTTAAAAAGAAGAAAGCTCCTCATCATCATCATCTTCCTCTTCAAGCGGCGATTCAGAAATGGAGAATCTTGCCTGCAAGATGCACAAATTCATGAAGAAGAACAAAAAGAAGAAATCCTGCAAGGCTCAAACCAACGAAAAATCCAAGCCCGAAGTAACATGTTACGGGTGTGGCAAGAAAGGCCATTACAAGCCCGATTGTCCACTCAACAAGAAAAAGGCCGAGCAAAAGGAAAAGAAGAAGGCATTCAGGGCCACATGGAGTGATAGCTCCACATCCTCCTCCTCCTCCTCCTCAAGTGACAACGGTAAAAAATGCCTAATGGCATTTAATGAGGTATCCTCTTCCGACTCCTCATCCTCTAGTTCTTCAAATTCTTTCAACCATTTATCTTACGAGGATCTCCAACATGCTAGAGATCAATTGGAGGAATGTTTTCACGAACTTTCTTCCAAATTTGTTGCTTTAAAAAAGAATTTCAAAAAACTTTCTTCCGAAAAGGAACAACTTCTCAAAGAGAAGGAAGAGTTGTCCCTCAAGATCCAAAACCTTCCCGATGTTGATTCTATGGAATCAACAATCAAGGATTTAAGGGAATCCCTAGCTAAGTTCACCGAAGGTGAACATAACCTTTCGAAGCTCCTTGGTTCCCAATGCGTATCTAGAACCACCCAAGGGCTTGGCTATTCCAAGAAAGCTTCCTCTTCCCATGCTCCAACTATTTTTGTAAGGGGGATCTCCCAATATAAATTTTGCAACTATTGTAAAAAAACCCGGGCACTTAATTTATGAGTGCAATTGCAAAAATGCCCGGTATGGAAGGCCCAAAACTATTTTCTTTAACGGTGAATTTCATAGGAGAAGACCCGCCACTAGACATGTATGGATTGAAAAATCCCTTTTAGCGAGTCTCTCCGGGCCAAAATTTGTCTCGGTTTCAAAATCCTCTCCCCGGTGATTTGTTGTTTTTATTTAGGGGGAGTTAGGATCGTTCAAGCCTTTTTGTTTCATTTTCAAAACTTTCATTTTCAAAACTTTCAATTCAAAACTTTCATTTTCAAAACTTTCAATTTAAATCTTTCAATTCAAAACTTTCAATTAAAATTTCAAAAATTTCAATTGGTTTAAAATCTCTATCTTGTTTTTCAACCTTTCCCTCAATCAAGTTTTATGCCCCCTGCTATTTTGATAATCACAAAGGGGGAGAAATTCTTGGTTGATTGGGGGACAAATCTTTCTCTCATGCTTTTCTTTACTTTTCAATTTATCCTTTAAAGTATTCCTTTCATTTTAGTCTTTTACATTGCTTGTTTTGGTGATTGTGATCATCAAAATATAGGGAGATTGTTGTACCTCTCGTACCCCTCGTGGTTTAATTTTCATGATCACAATCACTCTCTTATTTATCTAATCTAGTTTTAAGTGTTTTTGGATGATAGGCAAAAGGTTGCCAAGGAATTGGGCCAAGAAGGACTGAAAGTGGACTGATTTCAGTCCACCGGACAACCGGTGGATGACCACCGGCCAGCCGATGGAGCCTGGACAGAAGGCATCCCCTCTGTCCAGACCACTGGCCAATCGGTGTCCCACCACCGGCCAGCCGGTGGAACCCAGACAGGCCGGACAGCTACTGTCTCAGCACCAGCCAACCAGTGGCCTCCTCACTGGCCAGCCGGTGGTGCCTGGGCAGAAGGCCTCTCCCTTTTTCCAAGCACCGGCCAACCGGTGGCCAAGCACCGGTCAGCCGGTGGAGCCAGTCAAACTAGTCGTTGGGCTTTGACCAGACTTGCCCACTTGACCCCCAACGGCTCTGAAGGCCTCTCCAACGGCTCCGAAGCCCCCCAAAGGCCATTTGAGGGTTCCCCCTCTATAAATAAAGGACTAGGAAGCCCCGGAAATGTAAGAAAGCCCACGGGAACATTTTTCAATCATTTGGCAAACCTCCGGCGGATTCCTTCAAGGAACCTCAATTGCTCCAACCCATTTCCACATCCAAGGAGCACCATCAAAGAAGCTTGGGAGCGCTCTTCATCAACTCCAATCAATCCAATTGGCGCCCAAGACTTCTCCACATTACGGTTTTTATTGTTTTATTATTTTGAGCATCAATTTGGGTTTGTGCCTACAAACCCCTCTTTCTCTCATCTTCCTTTTGTTTGGGTTTTCACACCACCTTCAAGGTGTGATGAGGTTAGTCAAGCCTTCCCTTTAAAAGGCTTGATTCATAGGTGAGCTAGCCTTCACCTGTAAGAAGGCTAGTGGGTTCTTACTCAACCATTAAAAGCAAGTGGGTTCTTGCTCAACCATTAAAAGCAAGCTGTAATAGGTTCTAGACTACCTTAAAGTCTAGTGGGTTTCTTTCTAAAACCATTAAAAAGCAAGCGGTAGTAAATCTCTCAACGGTTGAGTTGGGAGCGGAGACGTAGGCTTTGGTTTAAGCTGAACTCTGTTATCAAGTTTTGTGTCTTGCCTCTTTTATTTCCACTGCACTTTTTACTTTGATTTTAAATTGTTAATTATTTTTTAAAAAGGCAATTTACCCCCCCCCCCCCCTCTTGCCATCACTCTCCGCCCAACAGAGACGATAAGTCGTATGTACGTAAGTATGGTGACATGTCATTCAAAGGATGGATAGAATAATTAATATGGTTGTACCATATTTATAATAACATAATAGTATATAGAAGATACTGGAGTTATTATTTTATAATGGAAACAACAAAGAAAGAGGAAGTGGAAGAAGAAAGTAACTTGAAAGAGGTGATGAAATATTTACCTCTTCTTCAAATTCTTCCTTTTGATTTGATCAAAAGGGCTCCTTAGGTTAGATATCTGACTAAAGGAATGACTCTAAGATGAAGGGAGGACAGTTGAGAGGGTATTTGGATAGGGTTTGGCTGAGCCAGAAGGCTTTGAAGGTGTGAATTAGAGATAAGGGGGAGTGCACTTTTATAAGAGGGGTGAGGGGCACCTTAGGAAAAGCTAGAAATGTTATTTTATAATAAAATCATTTTCGGTTTATAATGACTCAAAAATAAATTATTTAAAGGATAAGGTTGTTATGGGTCGAAAACCACTCAACCAATATGTTTTAGACAGGTTTGGTTCACTATATTAACTTTATCTTTTAGATTAACCTCTTAGTTAAATAGTTTGACATTACCGTGTCTCTTTCTATTTTTTTCATTATATGGTTAATAAAATTAAAATAATCTTACAAAAAAACCCTAAGTGGTTCATTAATGATAAAACTATAATGATATAATTCATTTTTCTAAACCTTATATTTTTGGGAATATTATATCAATTAATAATATAATATTTGTTTTAAAAACTCCTTTATGTCAATTTTGACACTATTTAATAATTGATTTTTGTTAAAGTCCTAAAAACTTTATTAATTAGAAAAAAATTAATTTAATCAGTCCTAACATGTCATATTAACCTATAAAATTCGTGGATGGCATCAAAACTTTCAAATTATATTTATTGTAACATTTATAATACAATTTATTTGATTCATTTATTAAAAAGAAAAATACTGCATCATCATTGTGTCAAAAAAAATTTAATTATTCAATGTCTAAAAATTATAAATAAAATAAAATTATGTAGGAAATATTTTTAGATTTAAAATTAATATTTATAGTAGAAAATATAACATATATAACCTTATGTAAAAATTGTTTTACTAAAAGATATATGCTTATGTCAGTTTTGTATTTACTTTAACATAATTAATATAAAGGGTCATTATCACTTACAAGTGGCTCCATGGGGTCCCAAAATTTACCCAAGGATGCCCATGGTTGGACATGTATCAGGCAATAGGGTTAGGACAGGTGTTAGGGTAATTTAATATTATTATAATATTATTTTTTTACCCTTATTTACCGGATTTACCCTTTAACAATTGTAAATAAAATATTTACCAAAGTAATTATTCAAAATGTCTAAAAATAAAATTTACCTATTTACACAATTTGGACCTCCTGATTCTAAATATAGAATCCATTTTTCTAAAATCAAAACACATAAGTGGCAGAAATTAATTTAAAATTAATTCTCGTTGTCAAAACAAAAAGCATGTTTTTTAGGAAATAATAACTATCAAAAGATTGACATTTGTTTATGTCCAATATAAATGTGAAGTTATGTACAATGATAAAAATTGGATTAAATGGTAAAACTATAATCTAATTATACTTTAAAACCACTCAACAGTATAATTTATCACTATAAATTATTTTGATTAAAAAAGTTGTTTTTAATTTAAATTATGTATTTTTCACTATTCATCAAAAATTAAAAGTTTTCAGAAAAGTACCAAAAATTCACCCTAAGCTAAATTTGATATTCCGAATTGAAAAATGAAGTCCATTTTGAAAAATAAAATTTATAAAATTTCAAAAAGTGGGTATTACTATTCATAACGGCTGGTTTGATTGGTTGCGGTGTGTTAGAATCTTGATGTTGCGTACAACACACGCTATTGTATTATTCAAAGAGAAGTGTATCGTGGAAGCTTGGTGTGTTACATTCTACCCTCCTTCAAATAATTTCATCCTTGAAATTTCTAGAATATTACTGCATTAAAAGACTCGGGTGGTTCTTCATTATAAGTTCCTCAGGTTCCCACGTGGCCTCTTCCATCTTATGGTTTCTCCATAGAACTTTTACCAGACTAGTCATCTGGTTTCTCAGCACTTGTTCTCTTGTAACAAGAAACTTGACAGGCTCTTCACAATAAGATAGATCGGGTTCCATTTATAATTCCTCATAGGTGAGTACATGCGTTGGGTCAGGCATGTATTTTCTCAACAGTGATATGTGGAACACATCGTGATCTTTGGAGAGACTTGGCGGCATTGCCAAATGGTAAGATACAGCACCAATTCGTTCTAGAATTTCGAAAGGTCTGATGTACCTGGTACTCAATTTACCCTTCTTACTGAAATGTATAACACCCTTCCATGGAGATACCTTAAATAAAATATGCTCTCCTACCTGAAATTACAAATCCTTCCTTCGGTTATCAGCATAGCTCTTTCGCCTACGTTGAGCTACATTGATGTGGGTTTGGATTACCTTCACCTTTTCCATCGTTTCCTTAATAAGTTCTGGGCCTACGAGTTTTCTTTCACCAATATCATCACAACAAGTTGGTGTGCATATAATGCTTCATATGGTGCCATATGAATACATGAATGGAAGCTATTGTTATAGGAAAATTCTACTATAGGTAAATATGGATCCCACATACCTTGAAAGTCAAGTGAGAATGATCTCAACATGTCTTTTAAGGTTTGAATAGTCTATTCTGATTGTCCATCAATTTGGGGGTGGTAGGAAGTTCTCAAACGAAGCTCAGTATCCATGGATTTCTGAAGACTTTTCCAGAATCATGATTTAAAACGTGGATCACAATCAGAAACAATTGAAAGGGGTACTCCATGAAGTCTCACAGCTTTATTAATATATAGTCTTGCTAGACGTTCAAGTGGAAAATCTTCTCTTATAGAATGAAAATGTGCTGACTTGGTAAAACGATCAACAATGACCCATATTGCATCATTCCTTCTTGGAGTCTTTGGTAGTCCCACGACAAAGTCCATCGTAATATTATCCCATTTCCATTCAGGTATGGGAAGAGGTTGCATGACTCCTCCAGGATGTTGCCTTCTAGCTTTCACTTGTTGAAAAACCATACATCTTGACACAAAATCAGCAATCTCCCTCTTCATGTTGTCCCGAAAAAAATGTTCCTTCAAATCTCTATGCATTTTGGTGCTCCCAAGGTGTATATAGAAATTGGAGCTATGAGTATCATCCAACAATTCTCTTTTTAGATTAGGTATATCAGGAACACAAAGTCTCTTCCCAAATTTCAAAATTCCATCTTCATATATGAAGTCACTCAATCTCCCATCATTCACAGCTTTAATCTTCTTTTGAAACTCTTCATCATCGGTCTGAGAACTCTTTATCCTTTATAGAAAAGATGGTTTGGCATCCATTTTAAAAGGTATTGATGTTTCACCTTCTGTGGTGGTTCCCATATCCATATTTACTAGATCCATCTATATAGGATCCTTTTCAACTCTCATCTTGTTCAAAACTCCATGATCCTTTATACTCAAAGCATCTGCCACCTTATTTTCCTTCCTCAGGTGTTAGTGTATAGTGTAATCATATTCCTTGAGTAGTTAAATCCATCTCCTTTGTCTCATGTTGAGTTATTTCTATGAGAAAATATACTTCAAACTCTTGTGATCAGTATATATTTCACATTTTTCACCATAGAGATAGTGTCTCCAAATCTTCAAAGAAAATATTACAGCTGCTAACTCAAGATCGTGATTAGGATATTTTTTCTCATGAATTTTTAGTTGTCGTGATGCATAGGCAATAACCCTGTCATTCTGCAAAAGGACACAACCAAGTCCTTTTTTGAAGTGTCGCTATAAATAACAAACCCATCATTCCCTGATGGTAGAGTCAATATAAGAGCATTGACTAATCTTTTCTTCATTTATTCAAAAAATTATTCACACTCATTTGTCCAAACAAATTTAACCCCTTTTTGTGTGATATTTTTTAATGGGTTAGCCAACCGAGAAAAATTCTGGATGAAACATCGATAATGACCTACCAAATCAAAAAAACTACGTACCTCAGTTATACTCATTGGTGATGGCCATTATTGGATTTATCTTGTCTTAGAATGATCAATAGATATTCCATCCTTAGAGACAATATGTCCAAAAAATAAATCTTCTGAATCTAGAATTCACACTTGCTAAACTTCCCATATAATTCATGTCTTCTAAGAGTCTTCAGGATAATGCGCAAGTGATTTTCATGATCTTCGTATATTTTAAAGTATACTAAGATATCATTAATAAATACCACTAAAAAGTCATAAATATATTCCTTGAAAACTCTATTCATTAGATCCATGAAGACATAGGGTGCATTATTCAATCCAAAAGGCATTACTGTAAACTCGTAATGCCCATACCTAGTTTGAAATGATGTTTTCAGAATGTCTTTTTTCTTCACACAAAACTGATGATATCCATATCGAAGTTCAATCTTCGAAAAGTATTGAGATCCATGAAGTTGGTCAAATAAATAATCAATGCAAGGTAGGGGATACTTTTTCTTTATTTTTATAGCATTTATCTCCCTGTAGTCAATGAAAAACCTCACAGATCCATCTTTCTTCTTAACAAAAAGGACAGGGGATCCCCATGGAGAAACACTAGGGAGAATAAATCCCTTATTACTCAATTCATCTTGTTGTTTCTTTAGTTACACTAATTCCACAGTGGCCATTCTATAAGGGGTCTTCGATATGGGCCTTGAACCAGGAATTTAGTCAATGGAAAACTCAATTTCTCGTTTTGAAGGATGCCCAAGTAAATCTTCTGGAAACACATCAACATATTATTGCACAATAGGTATGTCCTCTATTTGAAAATTCTTTTCCTCACCCATAGTTATTTCATTCTCTTCCTCCCCAATAATTGAATTTTGTTGAGCTACTATGGGTGGATCTAGATAAGAATTAGGTGGTGACGTTTCTGCTCTAAAGAAGGTACTCCTTATCATCATCAAGAATTGTAACCTCCTTCTTATTACAATAAATTTTCGCATCATGGTCCGAAAGCCAATCCATACTGAGGATTATATGAAATTCAATCATGGGTATGACGATGAGATCATCAGATAAAGAACATTTATATGCCCTAATGGGGACTGATTCACAAAACATTGTTGCAATGATACTTCCCTTAAAATTTTTGACTAACAACTCCCTTGTTAAATAAAATTAAAAATATCTAATTTTCTTAGAAAACTGGGAAGATATGAAACAATTCGATGATATAGAATCAAATAAATCATTTTCTAAACTTGTGGAAACCATTAAATTACCTCCCACCATGTCTTTTGGAGCTTCAACCTCAACAGTAGTGATAGCATAATCTTGTCCTTAATCCCTTGGTCTTTTCTGAGGTAAGTTCCCCTAACGCTTAGGAAATTCATTCACATAATGCCCCCTTTCTCTACAATTGTAGCATTCAACATCGACAGACTCTTTCTTCCCCTTTCAATCAGGATCTTGGTGTTCTTTTTTACCACACTTGTAATAGACTCCCATTCCCTTAAGGTAAGTACCAGGCTGTTTCTTCCCACATTTTCTGTAGGATGGATATTCAACTTTTTCCTTCTTCCCCTTATTTCCATTTCTAGAGGGTTCAGCAGATCTCTTCTTCCCTTTCTTTACTTTAAAGTCGTAAGACTTAGAAAATTCTTTTTCTGTCTTGAAATCACATGAGGCAATATCTTCGTATGATGAGAAGGATTGTGAGACTAATGCTTGAAAGATAAATGGTTTTAACCAATCAAAGAAATGATAAATCTTACTTCTTGGGTTATGTATATAATTTGTAGCATGCCTCGCTAACCTTGTAAAGTTAGCTTCATACGTTGCGACATTCTTATCCCCCATTTTCCTTAGACTCAAAAATTGTCTTTCCATATCCGTTGGATGGTCATGAGAAATTATTTTTCTAAGAAAATATCTTTAAACTCCCTCCATTATATATTTTATACTTCATCATCTTCCTTTCTGTTTTGAATCAATGGCCACCATTGATCAGCATCTCCAGTGAGGCGGTAAACTAAAATGAAAACTTTTTCCCTTTCACTACTCCCCAAGGCATGGAATATTTTCTATAAGGAATTTATCCATTGCTCAGCTATTAGTGGATTTGTACCCCCATTGAATTTTGGTGGTTATTTCATCATGAATCGATCTAACATTGGTCATCCACGCTACGGATCAGGGTTCTCCATACGGGTAAGGTTATTATTCATAACTTGAGTGAGTTGTCCCAGTATGGTGATTAGCTGATCAGCACTAGTTACATCACCAACTCCACTATAATTATCTTGAGTATGAGGGAAATACTTACATAGAGTGAATGCATTGATACGATTTCAATTCCTTCCACTATGCGCTATTTCTAAACAATGGCATAAACAAGATTAGTTTATGAATCGCAATACATAAATCCAAACTTGTAAAACACTTAACATAAATTGAACAGTTTATGGATATAATCCATATTCATAAAAATGATTTCTTTGAGAAAGTGTATACTCATAAACCCTTCATAATGGTTTGTAAAGAAAATGAGAATTATCCTAAGCATATCCCCCGGGAGTGTCGTAACCAAGAGTGCAGTAAGGCCCGTTGTCGTGCACCAGTTACCATTCGAGTCTAGCTCAAAGCGGTGTTTTCGGGTTTTACCCCAAGGTACATTTGTGCCAGAGCCTCCTCTACCTACTCGTATCTAGAAAGGGATGTATTGCTTAGAAAACTCACAAAATATCGACAATACCAGAATTCTAGGAAGTTCTTCTATATTAATGCTCAAAGTCTATCTTAGGGCTATGTGATCTAATCAGAGTTTGCCTAATTCTAGTTTCCAAGGTTTGTACTAAACTTACTTTGATACCAACTGTAATGCCCTGACCCTAGTTACCCAAAGTCAGTTCATTATTACATAACATTTCCATGATCACAAAAGATCAAGTCTCGAAAGACTGGTTAGTTTAGTAGCCTTGGAAGTACTAGATACATTCATAAGGTTTACATTACATTATAAAATGAAAAACTACAACAACATAGTCTCCATACACAACACTGAGATCCCATAGATCCTGGGAAAAATAAAACATATAAAGGGGTGATCTCAGATGCTCGGTAAGGATAACAATATAGCGGAAACTTTTATAAATAAGCATAAACATTTAAGGCAATGTATAAAACTAAAACAAAAGCCTTTTCAAAATAAAATTCATCATAATATGGAAAATATAAATATAAATAATGCCATTTACTTACTCACATGAATTTTCTAGTAGTCGAATAATCACATGCAATATCAATAGCCACTTTCATAATGATGGAATGCATAATGCTAGACTTTCATAACCAGATATTCAAGGCCTTGTGACAAGAATACAGATTAGATTTTGTCAAGGCCTTGTGCCAAGACACTAGTTTGTCTCATGAGACCTACCGATGCATCGAGGAGCTATAGTGGGATCCACCCATCACATACTAAGTCCAATGCATTCCTCGTATGAAAAGGTTTAAATATGACATAAACATGCGTATTAAAACTGGCATAAAAAATGTAAACACTTTATCCATATACTATGAATGGTATGAAATAACACATCCACAGTCAAACATATCACAAAACATTCAATAAAATATGCACTACTAAAAAATCGGGCATTAGCAACCACCATTGGTGGTCGCTCTAGGCCTATAGAGACCGCCCAGCGACCGCCATTGGCGGTCACTTCAGCTTCGTCGTTGTATGCCATTAGCGACCGCCAATGGCGGTCGCTATAGGTGGCCGAAATTCCGGCCTTAAGCGACCGCCTGGCGGTCGTTATAGGCTGCCTGCTGGGCATCATTAGCGACCGCCATTGGCGGTCGATGGTGGTGGCCTACAGCGACCGCCATTGGTGGTCGGTAATGATTCCCGGCAGGTAGCCTATAGCGACCGCCAAAGGCGGTCGCTACACTGGGAAAAATTTTTAAAAAAAATTCATACAGAAAGAAATATATATATATATATATATATATTAAATAAAATATAAATATATATTTATTTAAGAAAATATTTATATATATAATATGAAATAAAATATTTTAAATATATATATATAATATGATTTAAATATTTTAATATATAAATATATATATTAAAGAAATATATATATATATAATATTAAATAAAATATTTTTCATTTTTTTAATGAAATGTACAAATTGGGTTTTTTTTTCTTCACGGTGCAAAATCAGAGATAAAACAAGGTAACAATCATAAAAAATGGAAAACAATTTCAAACAGCATAAACATAAAGATCATCATAAATGATAAACGTGCTTCAACGATCCGAGCAGGTCCATCTATTTCAATCTTCTACTTCAATAAACCTACAATAAGACAAAAAAACAACAAAACAAAACAAACGTAAATTGAACATAATTATTCAGTTATTATATACATATAATAAAATTAAATCTAACATCAAATCATGGTGTTATAATAATTTAAAACCCCCAATTTAAGAAATGATATCATTTCAGGTCATTCGGAGCATGTCTGCTCCGAATTCGACTGTCTCACGCCGTTTTTGGTATTTTATGACACTGGAAACGCGTTTCCGGTCACCGCGGTCAAACGACACCTCCGATTGACATGCCGTCTGCCCAACCATTTCAAAAATAACACAACGGATGATTTTGTATGGTTTCATGGCATTCTGAGGTCGTTCGGGTGGTTTTGACCCCCCCAACGCGCCGTTTTAGCGCGCGCCGACCTGCTGAAAATGACACAATCGGTCGTACCGCGTGCACCGCATGTCCGATGGGCGCACAGTCTCCTCCTACAGGTCACGAATAATATTCCTAATGTTTTCGTGTGGTTTCAGGTCATTTAGAGAACGTTTTCTCCGAATTCGACCTTCTCACGCCGTTTTTGGTGTTTTATGACACCGGAAACGCGTTTCCGGTCACCGCGGTCAAAAGATACCTCTGATTGACATGTCTTCTACCCGAACATTTCGAACATAACACAACGGCTGATGTTGTACGGTTTCATGGCATTCCGAGGTTGTTCGGGTGGTTTTGACCCCCCAACGCACCGTTTTAGTGCGCGTCGGCCTGCTGAAAACGACTTAATTGGCCGTACCACACACACCGCACGTCCGATTGGCATGTTGTCTCCTTATACACGTCAAGAATAATATTCCTAATGTTTTCGTGTGATTTCAGGTCATTCGGAACACGTTTGCTCCGAATTCGACCATCTCACGCCGTTTTTGGTGTTTTATGACACCGGAAACACGTTTCCGGTCACCGCGGTCAAACGACACCTCCGATTGACGTGCCATCTATCAGAAAATTTTAAAAATCACACAACGGCTGATTCCATATGGTTTGATGGAATTATGAGGTCGTTCGGGTGGTTTTGACCCCCCAACGCGCCGTTTTAAGCGCGCGCTGACCTGCTGAAAATGACACAATCGGCCATACCGCGCGCACCGCACATCCGATGGGTGTGTTGTCTCCTCCTACACATCACGAATAATATTCCTAATGTTTTCGTCTGGTTTCAGGTTATTCGGAGCACGTTTGCTCCAAATTCGACCGTCTCACACCGTTTTTGGTGTTTTATGACACCGGAAACGCGTTTCCAGTCACCGTGGTCAAACAACACCTCCGATTGATGTTCTGTCTGCCCGAACATTTCACAAATCACACAAAGGCTGATTTCGTACGGTTTCATGGAATTCTGAGGTCGTTCGGGTGGTTTTGAACCCCCAATGCGCCGTTTTAGCGGGCACCGACCTGCTGAAAACGACACAATCGGTCGTACCGCATGCACCACACGTCTGCTGGGCGCGTCGTCTCCTCCTACACGTCATGAATAATATTCCTAATGTTTTCGTGTGGTTTCAGGTCATTCGGAGCACGTTTTCTCTGAATTCGACCGTCTCACGCCGTTTTTGGTGTTTTATTGACACCGGAAATGCGTTTCCGGTCACCGCAGTCAAACGACACCTCCGATTGACGTGACATATACTCGAACATTTCACAAATCACACAACGGCTGATGTCGTACGGTTTCATGGAATTCCGAGGTCATTCGGGTGGTTTTAACCCCCTAACGCGCCGTTTTAGCGCGCGTCGACCTGCTAAAAACGACACAATCGGCCGTACCGCGCGCACCGCACGTCCGATGGGCGCGTCGTCTCGTCCTACACGTCATGAATAATATTCCTAATGATTTCGTGTGGTTTCAGGTCATTCAGAGCACGTTTTCCGGAGTGCGGGGAAGGCTATCCGGGGTGCGGGAGGGCTATAAATGGTGCGAGAGGGATGTCCGGAGTGCGGGGAGGGCTGTCCGGGGTGCGAGAGGGCTGTCTGGAGTGCGGGGAGGGTTGTCCGGATTGCAGGGAGGGATGTCTGGGGTGCGGGGAGGGCAGTCCGGAGTGCGGGGAGGGCTATTCGGGGTGTAGGGGGCCTGTCTGGGGTGCGGGGAGGACTGTACGGAGTGCGGGGGGCCTGTCCGGGGTGTGGGAGGGCTGTCCGGAGTGCGGGGATGGCTGTCCAGGGTGCGGGAGGACTGTACGGGGTGCGGGAGTGCTGTCCGGAGTGCTGGGAGGGCTGTCTGGGGTGCGGGAGGGCTGTCCAGGGTGCGGGAGGGTTGTCCGGGGTGCGGGAGGGTTGTCCGGAGTGTGGGGAGTGCTGTCCGGCGTGCTGGGGGGCTGTCTGGGGTGCGGGAGGGCTGTCCGGGGTGCGGGGGGGGGGGGGGGGGGGGGCTGTCCGGAGTGCGGGGAGGGGCTGTCCGGAGTGCGGGGGGGGTTGTCCCGGGTGCGGGGGGGGGGGGGCTGTCGTGGGTGCGGGGGGGATGTCCGAGGTGCGGGGAGGGCTGTCTGGAGTGCGGGGAGGGTTGTTCGGGGTGCGGGGGCCTGTCTGAGGAGCGGGGAAGACTGTACGGAGTGCGGGGGGCATGTCCCGGGGTGCGGGCGGGCTGTCCGGGGTGCGGGGAGGGCTGTCCGGAGTGCGGGGAAGGTTTTTCGGGGTGCGGGAGGGCTGTCTGGGGTGCGGGGAGGGTTGTCTGGGGTGCGGCGGGGTGCGGGGAGGGCTGTCCGGGGTGCGGGAGGGCTGTCCGGGGTGTGGGAGGGTTGTCCGTAGTGCGGGGAGTGCTGTCAGGCATGCTGGGGGTTGTCTGGGGTGCGGGAGGGCTATCCGGGGTGCGGGGGGGGCTATCCGGGGTGCGGGGGGCTATCCGGAGTGCGGGGAGGGTTGTCCGGTGTGCGGGGAGGGTTGTCCCGGGTGCGGGGGGGTTGTCGTGGGTGCGGGGGTGATGTCCGGGGTGCGAAGGGGGGGGGGGCTGTCCGGGGTGGGGGGCATGTCCGGGGTGCGGGGAGGGTTGTCCGGAGTGCGGGGAGGGATGTTCGGGGTGCGGGGGGGCTGTCTGGGGAGCGGGGAAGACTGTACGGAGTGCGGGGGGCATGTCCGGGGTGCGGGCGGGTTGTCCGGGGTGCGGGGAGGGCTGTCCGGAGTGCGGGAAAGGTTGTTCGGGGTGCGGAGGGCTGTCTGGGGTGCGGGGAGGGTTGTCCGGGGTGCGGCGGGGTGCGGGGAGGACTCAACGGAGTGCGGGGGACCTGTCTGGGGTGCGGGAGGGCTGTCCGGGGTGGGGGGAGGGATGTCCGGAGTGCGGGGAAGGCTGTCTGGGGTGCGGGAGGGCTGTCCGGGGTGCGGGGAGGGCTGTCTGGGGTGCGGGAGGGCTGTCCGGGGTGCGGGGAGGGCTGTCTGGAGTGTGGGGAGGGTTGTCCGGGGTGCGGGGGGGTTGTCCAGGGGTGGTTGTCCGGGGTGCGGGGAGTGCTGTCTGGAGTGCGGGGAGGACTGTCTGGGGTAGGCTGGGGACTACAAATAATGAACTCAGCTCATTCATCAAAAATAAGTTTAATGATTTATATTAGGAATCACGTGTTTTTTTCAAAAATATTACAGAACATGCAATTCTAAACATTGAAAATTAAATGAACAAAAAATATCCAAATCAATAATGAGTTTCATGGTCAATTCGTGCACACAAACATTGCATGAGTCCAAAACACACATGATACCCCCAAATCACAAAATAACTCACTAGAAACCCAACATAAATATCAATAACAACCCCACCGTTAAAAGGAGAAACACACCTCGTGAATATGATGCA
Source organism: Viscum album (assembly GCA_963277665.1). NCBI lineage: Eukaryota > Viridiplantae > Streptophyta > Magnoliopsida > Santalales > Viscaceae > Viscum > Viscum album. Next base: position 199 of record CAUJRU010003953.1, on the reverse strand, counting down.
TCATGCGTGTTCATCACTGACCTCCATCTGGTGGGCCAGGGGCCTACAACAAATAAACATTATGAATATTTTCATAACAAAAATAATTTAAATTAAATAAATAAATATAGTATAAACCTGCGTCGTGTGATCCCCTGCACCATCACCTGGACGCACATATTCCCGCAGTGCTCTAACCTCAGCAGCCAATTGCGCATTT
>CAUJRU010003952.1:0-27464 GCA_963277665.1 Viscum album | reverse complement strand
ATTCCAACCTTATTTATAATAAATTAATATTTATTATTCATCTATATTATATTTGTATCTGTATTTATCTTTTTGGATATCATTTATTAATAGCTTACTTTTTACCCATTTACCCATAATTACCTGTTAAAATCAATTATTTATGTGTTACTTGTTTTGGTTGTTATGCATGATTTGATTGGGAGGTTCCAATAATTATATATTGGTTATGGTTTCATAATCATCATAATATTTAAAATTTTATATTTATGATGTTTATATATTCAATTTACTTTTAAAAGAATCTATGTAAGGTAGTCATAAAAATGAAATACATTGTTTCATGGAGATGGTAGTTCATACGTACACATGAGTGATATTTTAATTTTTTTAATGGATTAAAGGAAATAATATAGATAAAAGTTTAAATTTAAATAATTATAATCATATTATAAATATAATATTTATTCATTATATCTATCCTTATGTCCAACATTATATGGTGAAAAAAAATGAATCATATTGCTTCTAATAGGTGGTAGTACACAAGTATGTAAGAGTGAAATTATCATTTTCCAATGTATGAGAGGGTAAAAATATAGATAATATATTTTCCTTATAGAATAATAATAATTTAATAAATATATTTATATAAATACCCATGAAAGGTGTTGATGAAAAATAAAATACATCGCTTCATGGAGATGGTAGTTCGTACATACACATGAGTGATGATTTAATTTTTTATTATATGGAAAAGAATTAGAAAATAATTTTTACATCAATATAATAATATTTTATTATATAAAATTTACTAATTTCATAGTGTTGGGATTATTAGAATAGTTTTAATGGAGGTAGAGGAAGAACTAAATTTGAAATAATTTGATTGGATATTTTCAGAAGTCAAAAGCATCTAGGTCTTGTATAATGGTATTGGGAGGGTATTTAGGAAGATATTGGTTGAGATAATGGAGTGTTAGGTGTTTATATAAGTGTATATGGGTGGTTTAATTTTATAAATGAGTTAAGTGGAACTTTTGTAAATATTAAGAACTTTTAAATAAAATAAATTTCATTCTCAAGGAAAGTGGATGCAATTTCTTCCAATTTAAAATATGGTATTAGTTCATTTCAAAATAAATCTAACCAATAAAATTTAGACAATATTTAGATATATTTGAAGGCTTATCTCTTAGTTTAACCCCCTCATTGATCCTTTTAACCTTTACCATGTGACACACTTTTACCATGATAACAATTCATTATGAATAAAATTGAAATACACCTCATTAAAAAATTAAAAAATATTGATCCCATATATGGAATCCATTTTCTAGGATTAAAATTCTAAATGTGGTAAAAATAAAAATTAATATAAGTTCAAAAAATGTAAAGAAGATTGTTTTTGAAAAACTGGCCTTTTTAATAATAAAAATGATTTTATACCAAAATCTTGTATAGTATTGATACCAATGGAATTATTTGGATTATGTTTAATAAAATGGAACTTATTTGACTTAAAAAAAACAAAAATAGAAAGGAAAATTATGAATACTTTATTAAAATAGAAGAATCAAAAATAGTTTTTATTTGAATAAAAATATTACTTAGATTTCCTAAATGTCAAACATAGATTTCTTAGTTCATTTTTTTAAATTCTTTATATTAATTGTTAAACATATATTTGGTCTAGAAAAAAGGTTTCATAAACTTTTATGTTATTCTTATATCATGATAATTTCATAAAATGATGGTATTTGTAAAATTAGTATTTTTTCACTATTCACACAAAAAAACAACTATTTCTATAAAATCTCAAAATTTCACCCTAAGATAAATTTTTTATGATGAATCCAAAAATCAATTTAATTTGATAATTTTTAATTTATAAAATTCATAAATTTATCTTCTAAATGAAAATAAAAAATATAAAGTAAAACTATATTTATAGAAAAATGACTTTTTTAAGCTTCAAGTGCTCATAATATTATTAAATTTCATCATTAAAAACAAAATAGTGAAATTTATGTATTATAATTGATTATTATATTTTTTTATCATATTTTTATTGAAATACATAATGAATCTTTTTTATTTCGGTGTTCTGTGTAACATAAAAAATCAACAATATTTTTATTTAAAAGAGAATTATACATTGAAATCTTGTGGGAGTTACACTAATGTGAAGAATATAGATTTTGAAACTTCAATGATCAAATAATACTTCATGGCATCTGAGTTCAAAATTAGGAATAAAAGGAACCCTATACACCACATCTAGTTTCCCTTATTTTTTTTTCACTAGTTAGTTCACATTTAAGACCCCCATTTCTAAAAAACAGACAAGAAAACAAGAATGACATATTAAAACAATATAAAACCACAAAGAAAAAAGGAATTATGTTGTTCAAATCCATGGGATAAAAACACATATTCATTCATCATAACATAAATTCATCTGGGATATAAGGATAATCCCATACCTTACCCATACTCACAGATGATAACCATTAATTACTTGCCAGGAAAAGTCCCTAACACTCTCACCATGAAGAACCATGAATGTGGGGATGTGATTTGTATAGATAATAAATCATTAGATTCTACTCCATTTGGTAATTTGTGTCTGATTCCTAGTCAAAGACAACCAACCTACAACCCTAAGGCCTCCAACCCATGGATATTCTAAATTAGCATTCCATCCTCAAATACATGATGCACGTTAGATACTTTTCATATGAGGACTAGTAATACCTTTATATTGGGTCATATCCATTCATCCAATTCAAACACTTTCATATATTTTTAGTATTACCTCCATTGAAAATTGAAACCTCTATTTCTCTATAACATTCGATACTTTGATTTCCAACTCCTAGTGAATAGTGACTACCCCCATTTTTGACCCACACAGATGATATCAATGAAACTTTTTCTTTACTATAAACACATAAGAAAAGTATTTCATGTTCTATTGTTAGTGACTTAACACAATATATTAATTCCACACATTCCATCACCACCATTTTAACTCCTTTATATATCCAAAATATTCCCCTTCCGTTTATATCACATTATCCTTCAGACCTGATGGTTGACCCAAGTGTATATATCCAAAGGATTCACCATCGAACTTATATAATCCGAATCCAATATGTTTCCTTGTCTATTGATATTCTATTCACTAAACCATACTTATTAAACTCTGTCCATTTAAAATTTTCTTCTTTCATTCACTAAACATTTTCCTTTCATCTATGTTCAATGAACTACATCCATTTGATTGATCTAGACTTTTTGGTGCTGGTGTTCTATCTTTATTTGGGTCTCCAAGTGTATGTTATAGAGACATAATGCGTGAATATTCCAACACTTAACTAGAAAATATTTTTGAGACTAATTCTCAACATTTAAATATAATTATTTTTTTCAGATCCTTTTATTGGGGATATCATAACTGAGTGCAAGTAGCATTCACATAGTTTATTCATAGAATACAAGATCTTTCAACCATTCTCTATATTATTCTCTCAACAATAACTATTAAGGGTATCTTACATACACTTATCATAAAAAATGTGCACTTAATAAATGTTGAGAAAAGATATAAAGTTTAAAATACACTTTCACATAGTTTTTTTGATATCACAACTAAAAATATTTGAATCTCATCCAATGAAAAATATTTTTCCAAATTTTGATTCTTATATAAGATTTTTTACTTATAAAATCTTAGATATACAAGAGTAACTCTTAACATAATACATAATAACTCGATCCAAATATATAAGAATAACTTATCACGTCAATAATATATATCAGAGTAACCTTCTCAAATATAAGAATAACTTTACATGTGTTATATCTCATACTATATAATTTCTATACATAAGAGTAAATATCTTTATATGTAAGAATCTTTCTTTTTTGAGCATAAAATCTTAGAATATATTTTCTTTTTGGAGAATTTTTTTCCCAATATAATATTCTATATTTTATGGTGAAAAAACCTATAAAATTTGAATAAAAATGTTACATATTAAACAATATAATAATAATGAATTTCATAACTAAAAAACCAGTTAGAAAATGTTCATTAAGAATTTTTTTATTTACTTCATTCTCCTAATTTTTATGATATTAAATAAAAAAGAAATTTAATGAAATAAAAAATTCAATATTACACATTGAATTAAAAATATTAGAACATAAATCTTTATTAAATTAGAATGTGGGATCGACCCGTATTCAAGATCAAGAATTTAAATGCAATCAAGTGAAATAAAAAAATTAATAGCTATAAAATATTAACATAAAATTATTTTTTGTTTGAATATGAGTGTTTGGGATCATAATTTTTTGGGTCCTTAGGTTTAAGATAAACTAGTTAGGACTGAGATGAAGAACCAGACTATTGTTAGAATTTAGTTCCTTTACATATAGAAGATTTGTTCCTCTAAAATCCAATACAATATGGTTTTTATTTTATCTATATTTTGGGTTTATAGAAATTACAATTTCCTCATTGGACCATTTTCCTATTTTTTATAAGTGTAATTAATTTTTGAAGAATAATTTTTTGTAGGAATAGAAGAGGTAGGTGTAAAATTAAAAGCAGGTTTATGAGGCGAAGGTTCTAAAATAGGAAGATCATTAAATAAAATGGTTGGAGGGTGTGTAATTGTAGACATAACTCCTTGCCAATGAGTAATAGGATATTATATTTCTTTATCATGGAAATATTTAAATGGTTATTTTTTTAATAACTATGATATGTAAGAGGGAAATATTTTAGACGGAATAGTTCCATGACTCTGTTTACCTTTGAGATCATAAAAATATCTACCAAAAATGTCCAACATTGAAATGATTTCATCTTTACTGAAATTTTACGAAACTTCATTAACTTGAATTTGAAAATATCTACTATACTTTTACATTTCCTTTATATATTATTTTCCAAAACAATCAACATAGAACTGATCATTCTATTATTCTTATGATTTTATATCTTGAACCACCAAGTTTGAGTTGGAGAGCCAATGACCTCATGTGAAACTCTCTGAATCCAGGAGGATGTTGACTAGCAGTGAGGTTCCATACACTATTAGTGGGGATACTATACCCTCAGTATCATATTCATATACCAAAAGTATAAATAAAATATAGAAAACTTCAGAGTAATCAAGGTGGAATATAAAGAATCATAATGCAATAACAAATGAAACAAATTTCATAAAAATAAAAAAACTAGTCTTCCAACATATAAATCCAAACCAAAGTATATGAGGTGCATGTAAATAAAAATAAACACTACAAAATTCTAAAAATCCCATCCACGTACTGCTACAATATCTATTCTCCATATCTCCATTAGCTACCATGGTCCCTTTACCCATTCCTAGATCTCTATACATCAAGTTTTTATTCTCATCGAGATTCATGTGCAGGGTGTGAGTAATAAAACCAAATAGAACACCACCAATGTATACTTAACTTGTTTGAACAAGTATAACAACTGTCTTCCATGATACCATTAAATGTGAAAGAAATAATAAAAAACATATTTTAAGAACTCATGAGCTGCCCAATCCATAATGAGCAATGACTATACATTCTTCAGCTTCATGATGGAAGAATAATCAAAAGATTTCATAGTTGATAAAGATATAGACACAAGGCTAGTAAACATATTACTCAACATCCACAAGGAATCAAGTTTCAGATTGAGCCACAAGGATTACTGTGAACATGTCACTTAGAATTCTCAAGGAATTGAGTGAACATGTCATTATTATGGGTCAGACCACAATGATTTCATGCCCCTACCCTATGTATGGGTCCATATTTATCAACAATTTATGTCGTGTGTACTCCTCCTCTAAGTGATAACCATAACATGATGGTCCACATTTTCTACGTACCAAAGAAAATATCTCCAGAGGCATGGTAAATACACATAACAATGTAGATCATACAAGGGTGGAATATATCATAGAATTATGAGAATCAATAGCATAATAAAAGTATATGTTATCAATGAAACATATATAACAAGATATGTAAACATACTATTTGAATTAAAAATTATATACAGGCCTGATGACCACACACATACCCATAAGTAATCACTGTAAAACATGGTCATCAAGACATGCCACCACAATATGTAGTCAATACAGTGAGAGTTTACAAGGTCCCCAAATGGTATGGAACTTCATACATCATGGTTTTCAATGTCAATGTCAAGATTCATCATGGGAATCCTCACCAGAACCATGTATATACACCAATCAAAACAATATTGCATTACAATAAATCCTATAACTAGTTCCAATCCAAAATGACAAGGGTTTTTGAGTAAGGCAGAGAAGAAGAGCTATCCAAGTGTAGAATCCAGCCTAACCAAACATTAAATTTCCATCAATGGTAATATTTGAATCTTATTGACGGATACCTAGCTTCATCACTCAAGGAAAGTGGCAAGCAAAGATAACTGAGGCTCCTATGAGTTTGAATCAATGAGGACAACTGCATTCCATGATCGTTCAAGAAGTAAAAGAAAGAAATCAACTGAACTGAGAAAGACTCACTGGAGTTCTACACTAAATCACCCCAAACTAGAAGCAATAATAAAAAGGATGAACTGATGCCTTAGATCATCCCAAGAGATATCAGAATCTAGCCAAAACAAAGAATAAATTAGTCTCATATGATGATCAAACAAGGCTAGGATTTGGTTCTTCAATGTGCCTGTAAAATCACTGAAAAAAAAGAAATCAACATGAGAGGAGGGGAAGATTCGATTAATTGGTATTAAAATAAATTAATAGATTCATTTAAAACCATACATTTAATCCAAACATATTTTCCTTTTTTATTTGGTCAATATCCATGAATAAATATACCTGTTTCATTTGTTTCTAATCAATTTCTGACTATTTCCACACCGTCCACCATGGATTGGCCATGGCCATGGTGTTTTCAAACATTCCAGGACCAAAATATCTTATAATAAGGTGTGGTGTTTTCCATTTTGGATAAAAAAGAACTAAAACCCACATTAAGCCTCCAAAAGATACTCAAAGCCCACTAAGATTCACCTAAGAATGGCTAAACCCCAATACTCATAAGGAAAGTATGGAGATAAAGTTTTCAAATACATTAAAAAATATGTGGCTGTTACAATATTTTCCTCTAAATACTTCTCATCATCACGAATAATCTCTTGAAATTCTTTTCAAAGATCTCAAGAAATTGATCCCAAACATCAATCTCTTACTCCCAAGTCTCCTATTGGATCTAACCATGATTCCATAGAATTCATAAATTTGTTATCATCTTTTCTCATGGTAATTTTCTTGATCCTATCGACTATATGAACCGATATTTACTTATATGATGCATATGGTTCAAGTTATGTGTCCTCATAGTCAATGAAATGTGTGGGATAAAACATGTACCTTCAGAGTTGAGTCAAATGTAACACGTCATGCATACCTTGGTGGTAAGAAAAAATAACTATATGGTTCACCAGTATTCCAATACACTTGGTGATCTCAAAGGGTCCGACGTATCTTATCTCTAACCTCTCTCTCTTTCTAAAATTTATGTGGAATAATTGATTAGTCACTCATATAAAACCCATTTTAAATATAGAAACCTTCAAAGATCCCTTCAGGTGGTTTACAGAATATTTCAACCTACTCTAAGCTACGATGAACCTCTTCTGAACTAGATTCACTCTCTTGGGGGCCTCTTATATCACACTGCCCCCCTCAACTACTGCCTCTGTCATGACCCATCCTCGGGACCCGTGTCGTGAATACCCCAAACCCACCTTCCATAGCCCAGGAGATGGCGACTAGGACCAAAGGCGTAAATCCCTAAGGTGAGAAAGCATTGCCTTTATAAAAAGTAAACACACACAATCAGAGTACACAACTGGAAGCAAAAAACTAAGCAATACTATATATAGAAGAAGTGATGGAAAGTAAAAGGGGATGGAAATACAAGCCCAATATTAAAGTACAGGTACAACTGAAAGCAAGTAAAGTAGTTACTAGGTTGTCCTCCGAGGTTCCTACCTGAAGGGTAGGTACAGATGGCCTCCTCAACAATCCACATCCATCCGTCCGCTTCGTGCACCGTCACTCTAAGTGGTCCACCTTCGGGTACCGTCCAGTCCTTCTACTCTCTGCCTTAGTCAGCACTGTCTATCATCTGCAACCAGCACAACGAGGTGCAGGCATAGCCCGTGCATGGGTGAGTATAACGATACTCAGTAGGGACCCCGAGACCCTCAAGGTCTCACAATATCCAACAAGGATAACCAAAAAGCAATGAAATCATCAGATAACCATTACTTAGGTATATGTACATTTATATACCAAATTTATCTAGTAACTGATCTCAATCATGAGGAAATGACTAAAGTCACTCACTTAGCTGAAACCAGGATTTCATTCTTGGGGTAGTAGTAAGTAACATCCATAGTCAAACTTTTAGAATCTCGGTTGATGGTGTAATCCTACTCTATAGAGTACAGTGGGCCTGTTGCGTAACACATAGGTGCTTCCCACCTTCCTGAACTGCTATAGTACTCCTCCAGTCGAGTACCATGAGTCTGCTGCGTCACACAGAGGCGATCCCCACTGTGGGTCTGCCGCATCCCGCAGAGGCGCTCCCCCTCATAGCCTACTGAGGTACTCTTCCTTTCAAGTACTGTGGGTCTACTGCGTCACACAGAGGCGCTCCCCACTGTGGGTCTGTCGCGTCACACAGAGGAGCTTCCCACTAGGCTAGTCGAAACACTCAGAGTCGAAAGGTCAGCAGTCGTCAGGTCTCAGCCAGCTACTAAGTCTCCGTACTCCACTCACTCGTCTCTAGGAGGATCTGCTCCACGAGCTATGGGTCAACACTCCAACTATCATGAAATCCCACAAAAAAGTATCTCAAAGGTCCACCTCATCGTAGGGATCTCAATACAATAGATTGTGTGTCAATCGGACGCCTGATCTGTTAGTTATTGGCATTTCCATTCCATGGGACCGGTTGGATTTTAGGTTCAAACCAACCCGACCATACCCCAACTATGTCCAAACTTCAAGTGGGGTATTCCAAAAGAACTGTCTCTCTCCAAGATTTCCATATCTGTAGGTGGTTTTTCAATCGGACACATGTAGCCCAAGATATGGGCAAAAAGGTGAAAACAATTCATAGCGGGTCCGAGTCCGGTCCGACCTAGTCAGACTGACCAGACTCGACCCAGGTCTTGTCTGGGGTCTGACCTGATCCGCGGGTCCGACCTGGCCTGAGGGTCTAGCTCGGCCCAAGGGGGCGGCCTGGCCCAAGTGGCAACTCGACCCGAAGAGGCGCCCTAGCCCGAGTGGCAGCCAGGCTCGAAGGGGTGGCTCTACCAAAGAAGGCGGCCCAGCTGGCTGGCGGCCCACATGACCTGGTTGGATGGCAGTCGGCATGGCCCGACTAGCCATGGGGGGGGGGGGGGGGTACCGCACCTCCTGCCTTCCAAATAGAACCAACACTAGGCACCGATTCAGGTAACCTGCGAGACCCGAGGGGTCCCACCTTGTCCGGTTGGCCGAGTGGCTAGCCGGTTCCGCACCACCGACACGGTGCGACGGTGTCGCACCCCTGCTCCTCCACTATGACCCACCCTGGCTGCCACTCCCTTGCTCTGCGCGGCGCGATGGGGTCGTGCTGCTTTGTTTGACCGCCGCGACCCACCTGGCCGCGACCCTTCCACATGTGCGGCGTGACGACGTCGTGCCCCTCCAGCGGCCCGGTAGGCCACCTTGCTCCGCCGTGGCCCATGCTGGACGTGGCCCGGTTCTCTGTATGGCGCGATGGCGCCGCGCCCCTTCAGCGACCCAAAGGCCTTTTCCGCCACTGGTTTCCTTCGCGGTCGGCCCGTCGTTGCTCTATTGTGATCCTCTCTTCTGGTGGCACCGTTGCGCCACCGCCGTCGTCAACAAGCGAGATAGAACAAAGGGGGAGGGTCGGGCCGTGTTCATGCGGTCCGAGCCCTCCTCGTTATGGTGATATCAATTGGATTTTTACAATCCATAATTGAACGATGATGAACGGAGGGTAAAACTCACACATAGAACAACCCCTACCTCACTTGTCGATCATTGATAGTGGAAGGAGATAAATGGCGGACGTTGATTCATTGACGTCGGGAAGCGTCCGAGGTAGGAAACCGAGGAAGAAGCGTCATCGGCATTCTTCGCAGTCAGCTCCTTATCTTTTGGTTTGGTCGAAGATCGAAGAAAGAGTTTGTCGTTCTTCGGTGGATGATGAAGAGTCATTCTTCGCGTTCTTCGTTGAGAGATATTTCTCCAAGGGTTCTCCAAGATCTTCCAACCCCTCTCTCAAGCTCCACCCAAAAGTATTTCCAACCAAAAATAATTGGTTATGATGACCCATTATTTAATTTTTTTGCCAAAGAATTCAAAATATTTCAAATGGGTTTTAAATTAATTAAGTGAATAAATTCAATTAATTATTTGAGAGGGTTGGAAAAATTAATTAGTGGGGTAGGTGGAGAGTTTCATCCCACATAAATGGGGGGGTTAAAGGGGGTTTAAAGCCCTTTTGGGCCCCACCAAGGATATCCTTCCAAGGGAGGTTATGTGCGGGTGGTACCCACCAATATAACCTCTCATGGGAGGTTATGGTGTGGTGGCCCCCACCTCTAACCTCCTCTTGGATGTTTTAACCACCAAAAAATAAAAATAAGTTATCATCTTATTTTTATTAATTTTATTTAAAAACCCCAAAAAATAACTTCCATTCTCAACCAACTGCCATCGAGGTGAAAGTCTTCTTAAGAGAATACCGGTGCTGCGAGTTCAACAGTGCCCTCAGATTTCAATTCCGTGCACCGGTTCAAAATTTATCAAATCCCACTCGTACATTTACTGAACGTACCTGAACAAAACTTCAGAAATTGATTCTGGGAACACCGGGCCTCGGAATCAATCACCGTAAATTTTCACAGACTCGTAAAAATACCATGTATTTAAGAAAAAGTTTTTCATGGAATTTACGGGTATTTACATTCTCCCCACCTCAGGTCTTTACATCCTCATAATCTACAACTCGAACTAAGAGAATAAATGGGGGTACTGAGCACGCATATGAGCCTCCCGCTCCCATGTGCTCTCCTAGAGGTTCCCATGCTGCTAGCGAATACACACTAGAGGTATCGACCATCCACGTAGGACCTGCTCCTGTCGATCCTCAATCTCCACTAGAAACTCTGTGAAAGTTGCCTCGTTATTGATGTTCATCTCTCCATGGTCGATGGTGTTGGAAGGGTCGTGCACATATCTCCTCTGCAGAGATACGCGGAAGACGTCGTGCACCTAGTGCTACTGAGGTGGAAGAGCTAAGCGGTAAGCCACCTTACCTACTCTAATGAGGACCTGGAAAGGTCTGATGAATCATGGAGACAACTTGCTGCCTCGGCCAAATCTCCATAGACCTTGTCGAGGTGTGACCCATAGAAATACGTGGTCACCATCCTCGAACTCTAGAGGTCTTTATCTCTTGTCAGCATATGACTTTTTCCTACTCTGTGCAGTCTTCATCTGCTCCTAGATGATCTACACCTTCTCCGTGGTAGCCCATACCATCTTTGGTCCCACTAGTGCTGACTCCCCTAGGTCTGTCCAGCATAGTGGTGATCTGCAAGGTTGACTATACGAGGCCTCAAAAGGTGCCATACCGATGGTGGAGTGATAGTTGTTGTTGTATGCAAACTCCACCAAAGGTAAGTAATCCTCCCTGCTGCGACCAAAGTCTCCGATCGATCTGGCCATCTGTATGAGGATAGAAGGTGGTGCTCAGACGTAGCTGCGTCCCAGAAGCCTCCTGCAATCCCTTCCATAGCCGGGAAGTAAAGAGTGTGTCACGGTAGGAGAAAATAGAAGAAGGTACTCCATGTAAACGCACTATATCCTGCACATAGAGGTGTCCCAATCTCTCTACTGAACCCTGCTCTCTGATCGGTAGGAAGTGGGACGACATGGTGAGTCAGTCAATGATCACCCATATCGAATCATGACATCTGTATGTACATGGAAGACCCGTCACGAATTACACGGATATCCCATCCAACTTCAACTCTAGGACCTCTAAGGGTTATACCAAGCCTGCTGGTACCTAGAGCTCCGCCTTCACTTGCTGAAAAGTGAGGCACCGAGAGACAAACTCAACTACTGCTTTCTTCATACCTGGCCACCAGTGCTGTCGTCGAAGGTCCTAGTACATCTTTGCCACTCTTGGATGTACCGCTAGAGGGGAAGTGTGGAACTCCCTCAACACTTCTTCTTGAAGTGCTATTAGTACCATGGTACATCCTATGAAGAGGAGGACGTGCTCCCCACCTTTAGAAAATCCATCAGGTGCCTGCCCTGTGGATATCTGAGCACGTCGTGTCTCACAGTCAGCGTCCCCATGCTGCACCTCCCTCACTCTCTGAAGAAGTGGAGGAGTGAATATAAGAGACTATAGATAGGCTGCTCCATCTCTATCCACAAAGGATATATGTAAGGCAACTAGATGATATATCTCCTCTCCTAGCAGTTGAATACTAGATCTCTTACTGAGCGCATCTATAACAACATTCACCTTCCTAGGAGTATAGACTATCTCAAAGTCATAATCCTAGAGGAACTCAATCCATCGCCACTATCTCAGGTTCAGGTCCTTTTGAGAGAAGATATACCTAAGACTCTTATTATCAGATTACAGGGTAAAACGTTCACCCATCAGATAGTGTCACCACATATTCAAGGCGAAGACCACTACTGCTAACTCCAGGTCATGGGTAGCGTAGTTCTGCTCATGTTGTCTCAACTACCGAGAACCATATGCAATCACTACTCGCTCCTGCATCAGGACACACCCGAGTCCGGTCCCTGATGCGTTGTAGTAAACTACATACCCTACAATATCCTCTGGAAGCCTCAAGATGGGGGAAATAGTCATCCTCTACCTCAGCTCTTGAAATCTATGATCACATCTCTCTGACCACATGAAGGGTTTCCCCTTCTTTGTCAAGGATGATAGTGGTGCTGCAACTATTGAGAAGTCCAGAACAAATCTTCGGTAGTATTCAGCCAAGCCCAGGAAACTCTGTAAATCTGTCACACTCCTGGGTGGCTCCCAAGAAGGTACCGCCTCAATCTTTGCTAGTTCTACTGCAAATCCAGCCTCTGAGATGACATGTACCAAGAAGTGAACCTCTTGAATCCGAAACTATCACTTCGAGAGCTTACCATAAAGATGGTGCTATCAGAGTGTGCCCAGTACTAACTAAAAATGGTAGGCATGCTCCTCCTTAGTAGTATAGTAGATAAAAATGTCATCGATGAAGACTACGAAAAAGAGATCGAGGTATGGCTGGAAGATCTTGTTCATGAGACACATGAACACTGCTGGAGTGTTGGTTACACCGAAGGGCATAACCAAGAACTCATAATGGCCATACCGACATTTTAAGGTCGTCTTATGAAAATCCTCATCTAGAACTCTGAGATGGTGATAACCTGATCTAAGGTCTATCTTCGAGTACCATCATGATCCCTTGATCTGATCAAAGAGGTCGTCAATCATAGGAAGTGGGTACTTGTTCTTCACGGTCACCTGGTTCAGGCGACATTAGTCAACACAAATCCATAGGCTCCCATACACATTTTTGGCAAATAGAATTGAGGCTGCCTAGGGGGAAACACTGGGCCAGATGAATCCCATCCCCTGCAAGTTCTCCAACTGTACCCGCAGCTCACGAAGCTCAGCTGGAGCTATCCGATATGCTGGAGTAGATATCGGTGTCGTCCCGGGGTACATGTCAATGTAGAAGTCCACCTCTCTACGAGGAGTTAGTCCTGGAACATCTTCAGGGAAACCATTCGTAAACTGGTCCACCACTATAGGATAAGTCAGACTCTCCACATCAACTGCTCCAAGGGTAAGTCAATCCAGCTGGTGAGTGATCGGCTACACCCTACTCTGAGTAAGTCCATCCTATGCTACATATGTTCCCTTCTCACTGGTGAAGGTGAACTTGGTCCCATCCATGTGGAGACACCGCAATTTTCACCTAATACAGTCAATATGAGCATGGACTGTAGATAACCAGTCCATACCCAAGATGACGTTGTAAGGCCTCGATGCCACTACGAGGAGATCCCAGCTGAAGGTCTTGCCTCCTAGAGTAAGCTCACACTACCAGAACCAGTGTGTAATCATCAAGTCTGCTCCCGTAGGAGTCTCTAGCCATAAGGATTGAGTCAACGACTCCATAGGAATATATGATCTCTGAATGAAGGTAGTGGCTATGAAAGAATAACAGGCAATAGTGTCTATAAGAACTGCAACTAAGGTGGAGTAGACACAGATAATACCCTAAATCATCTCTGGAGTGCTATGGTTGTATGCCTCAGCTACCTGAAGTTGATCTCTCCCCTGTCCGCTAGCTCCCTTCAGTCGGGGTGGTCCTTCTGGTGGTGGTGATGGTAGCACCTCTTAACGTCATCAACCACCAGCTACTCGGCCAGCTCCTCTGCCACGTCCGCCTGCGCCCTGCGGGCCGCCTTGATCAAACCTCTACCTCTACCTGGGAGGTCTCTCAACTATCTGCTGATCATATGAATGGTGGGTTAGACATTCATGAGCCATGTGACCCTGCCCGTCGCATGAGTAGCACTGTCTACTCCTGGCATGTATGTCACTACCCCGGGTGCCCCGAACAACTGATCCTGAGTCATGCGGTCATCCACCCGTGGGTCTGGTCCTCTTGGACCTCTGCGTCATCTGTCTACTGCCAACTACAGAAGACTCCACTACAAGTTTACTAGTGGTGGGTCTCGCTACTAGTGACTACTGAGAAAGGAAACTCTATACTAAGGGGGATCTCTCTAACACCCATGCCTGCGTCGGGATGCTGAGGGAGATCGTCGATGCCCTGATCTCTCACTTGAGCCCCTGCTCGAAGGTCCGAGTCCTAAAGAATGGGTCCCACACCATATCTGTGGAGTAGCGCGAGAGGAAGGTGAACCTCACTGAGTACTGCACCATTGTCATGCTACCCTGCCACAGATGAAGTATCTCCTCTATCTGTAATGCTCGTAGAGTCGCCGGAACAAACTCCACTCGGATTAGGATCTCGAAGTCTATCCAGTGTAGTGCTGCCTCCTCATGCACCTGGAGCATCAGGCTCCCCCCATCTGCCTGCTGCTGCCTGAAGGAGGCTGGCATCAAGGATCACCATGAGGTATGCTGGTGTCCCTACTAGCCTAAATACTCTCACCACAGCCTCCCTCCAATCCTCAACCACCTGTGGGTCCATCTCTCCCTGGAACCTGGGTGGCCTCTGGTGCTGGAAATCATGCAAAACACTCAAGAGACGTGCATCGTCTACTGCTGGGGCTGGTGGCATCGGTGTCCCAATGTGATGTGGTACAGCTAGTGCCTATATGGGTAAAGGGCCTTGAACCGAGGCCTCATCGCTCGGTGGGATGTCAGAGCGTACGACTCTCAGGGCTCTGCAAGGAGGCATCCTGAAAGAAACAGATGCGACACGGTAAATAGATTATATCTGGTGAGCTGACCTAGTTGAGCCGACTTAAGAAAACTTTTGAAAACACACACGCAATTAGTGTTTTCATGTACTAAGTCAGAAATCATTAGTCAGGATCTTGGTGTATGGATACGTCGTCCACCCACACCAACACTGGACTCCCTGAACTGAAACCACACTTAGTACCCTTGACACTATTGCTTCATAGAAAGGAAGGATCAAAGTTCTATGTTCTACGTATAACTGACTCTAATACCAATTTTTCACGAACCTTCCTCGGGACCCATGTCGTGACTAACCCAAGATCGCCTTCCATAGGACAGGGGCTGGAGAATAGCACCAAATGCGTAAATACCTAAGCTGGGAAGGCATTTCCTTTAAAAAATGTAAAAACACACAATCAGAGTACACAACTAGAAGCAAAAGACTAAGAAATACTATAAACAAAAGAAGTTTTGGAAAGTAAAAGGGTCTGGAAATACAAGCTCAACAGTAAAGTACAGGTACAACTGAAAGCAATTAAAGCGGCTACTGGGTCATCCTCTGGGGTTCCTACCTGAAGGGTAGGCACAGATGGCCTCCTCAGCACTCCACATCCATCCATCCGCTCCGTGCACCGTCACTTCAAGTGGTCCACCTTCGGGTACCCTCCAGTCCTGCTACTCTCTGACTCAGTCAGTGCTGCCCATCGTCTGCAACTGACACAATGAGGTGCGGGCATAGCCCGTGCAGGGGTGAGTATAACGATACTCAGTAGGGACCCCAAGACCCTCAAGGTCTCACAATATCCAACAAGGATAACCAAAAAGTAAAGAAATCACCATATAACTATTACTTAGGTATATCCCCATACATATAACTAAGTTATCTAGTAATCCATCTCAATCATGAGGAAATCACTAAAGTCACTGACTCAGCTCAAACCATGATTTCATTCTTGGAGTAGTAGTAAGTAACATCCACAGTCAAACTGTCAGAATCTCCGCTGATGGTGTACTCCTCCTCTATAGAGTATAGTGGGCCTTCTGTGTCACACAGAGGTGCTTCCCACCTTCCTGGGCTGTTATGGTACTCCTCCTATCGAGTACCATGGGTTTTCTGCGTCACACAGAGGCGCTCCTCACTGTGGGTCTACCGCGTCCCATAGAGGCGCTCCCCCTCGTAGCCAACTGAGGTACTCCTTCTGTCAAGTATCATGGGTCTGTTGCGTCACACAGAGGTGCTTCCCACTATGGGTATGCCACGTCACATAGAGGTGCTTCCCACTGGGCGAGTTGAAACACTCCGAGTCGAAAGGTCAGCAGTCGTCAGGTATTAGCCAGCTACTAAGTCTCTGTACTCTGCTCGCTCATCTCCAGGAGGATCCGCTCCACGAGCTATGGTTCAAAACTCCAAGTATCATGAAATACCACACAAAAGTATCTCAAATGTCAGCCTCATCTTAAGGATCTCAATGCAACAGATGTCACGTCAACTGGACGCCCGGTCTGTTAGTTATTGGCATTTCCGTTCCAAGGGCCCGGTTGGATTTCAGGTTCAAACCAACTTGACCATAGCCCAACTATGTACAAACCTCAAGTGGGGTATTCCAAAAGAACCGTCTTTCTCCATTATTTCCATCGTCGTAGGCGGTTTGTCAATCGGACACATGTAGCCCAAGATATGGGCAAAAAGGTGAAAATAAGCGGTAGCGGGTCCGAGTCCGGTCCGACCCAGTCTGACCAACCCGACCCGACCCAAGTCTGATCTGGGGTCCGAACCGGTCTGTAGGTCCGACTCGGCCTGAGGGTCCGGCCCTGCCTGAGGGGGCAACCCGACCAGAATCGGCAGCCCCGCCCTAGGGGTAGCCCGACCCAAAGGGGAAGCCCGACCCAAAGGGGCGGCCCGACCCGAAGGGGTGGCCTAACCCGAGAGGGAGGCCCGGAATGGCGGCCTGCATGGCCCGAAAGGCTAGTGGACCATGTATCCTGGCTGGTTGGCGGCCCGCGTGGCGTAGATGGCTGGCATGCGTGGGGGGGGGGGGGTGCGGCGCCCCCTGCCTTCCGAATAGAACTGGTGCTAGGCGCCGGTTCAGGTAACCCGCAGGACCCGAGGGGTCCTGCCTTGGCCGGATGGCTGAGCGGCCAGCCGGTTCCACCCCATCGGCGCAGCATGATAGTGCTTCGCCCCTACTCCTCCGCCGCGGCCTGCCCTGGTCGCCACTCCCTTGCTCCGCGCTGCACGACGGCGCTGCGCTGCTTCGTCCGACCACCGCGAACCGACTGGCCACAAACCTTCAACCTACGCGGCGCGACGGCTCCGTACCCCTCCGAAGGCCTGATAGGTCGCCTTGCTCCGCTACAGCCCACGCTGGCCGTAGCCCGGTTCACCGCGTGGTGCAACGGCGCCGCGCCCCTCTAGAAGCCTTTGCGCCACCGATTTCCTTCTCGGTCGGCCCGTCACCGCCCACCAGTGCTCTTCTGCGGTCCTCTCTTTTAGTGGTGCCGTTGTGCTGCTTCCGTTGTCAAAAAGTGAGATAGAACAAAGGGGGAGGGTTGGGCCATGTTCATGCGGTCCGAGCCCTCCTAGTTATGGTGATATCAATTGGAAGTTCACAATCCATAATTGAACGACGATGAACAGAGGGTAAATCTCAGACATAGAACAACCCCTACCTCGCTTGTCAATCGTTGATGGTGGAAGGAGAGGAATGGCGGATGTCGATTCATTAACATCGAGAAGCGTCTGGGGTAGGAAACCGAGGAATAAGCGTTGTCGGCGTTCTTCGCAGTCGGATCCTTCTCTTTTGGGTCGGTCAAATATCGAAGAAAGAGTTCTTCGTTCTTTAGTGGATGATGAAGAGGTGTTCTACATGTTCTTCATTGAGAGATATTTCTCCCAGGGTTCTCCAAGATCTTCCAACCCCTATCTATAGCTCCACCAAAAGTATTGCCAACCAAAAATAATGGGTTATGATAACCCATTATTTAATTTGTTGGCCACAGAATTCAAAAGAATTTGAATGGGTTTCAAATTAATTAAGTGAATAAATTCAATTAATTAATTGATAGGGTTAGTAAAATTAATTAGTGGGATAGGTAGAGAGTTTCATCCCACATAAATGGGGGGTTAAAGGCGGTTTAAATCCCATGTGGGCCCCACAAAGGATATCCTACCAAGAGAGGTTATGTGAGGGTGGGCCCCACCACCATAACCTCTCATGGGAGGTTATGGTGTGGTGGCCCCCACCTCTAACCTCCTCTTGGAGGTTTTAACCACCACAAAATAAAAATAAGTTATCACCTTATTTTTATTTAATTTAGATAAAAACCCCAAAAACTAACTTCCATTCCCGACCAACTTCCGTTGAGGTGAAAGTCTTCTTAAGAAAATACTGGCACTGCGAGTTCAACAGTTCCTTCAGATTTCAATTCCGAGAACCAGTTAAAAAGTTATAAAATCCTGCTCGTACGTTTACTGAACGTACCCGAAAAAAACTTCATAAATTGATTCAGGGAACACTGGGAATTGGAATCAAGTGCCGTAAATTTTTTCGGACTCGTAAAAATCCCATGTATTTAAGAAAAAATTTTCCACAGAATTTCCAGGTCTTTACAGCCTCACTGGCCTCATTCCAATAAATTAGTGAACGAAGTGACCTATAATAAAGTTCCCAATAATTTTAAATTTAAATCGAATTCTGGTATCTATTGATATATGAAAACTCAACCAAGTATAGGTGTTCAAACCATACTCCAATGAATTCTAGGATGCAATATGATGCATATCCCCCAATATAAGATCATCTACTCTAATTTTTTGTCTGTCTTGGGATGGTATGATGTATTCAATTTTAGCTAAGTAACCAAAGCCTCCTTTAATCCCTACCAAAATCTCAATGTAAAATGCGTGTTTATTTTAGATACAATTATCATGGGAACTCTATAAAAGAATATAATCTCATAGGTTTATATATTTCCCATCTCATCTACTTAGTGACCCTCATGGATTGGTATGAAATGAGAAACTTTCACTAGCTGATCAACAATCACCCAAAAAATATCAAGATTCCTTGTAGTCCTTGGTAATCCCATTAAAAATTCCGTATTGATTTCTTTCCACTTCCATATTGGCATAAAAATGGCTCGAGTAAACCACTAGGATGTTGGTGATCAACCTTTACCCATGGGTAGGTAAGGCATGAGGAAATGAATCTAGCAATGTCCCTCTCTATCCTTGGACATCATAACCACTTCTTGTAGTCATGGTATATCTTTTTTTCTCCAGGATGCAATTCCCACTTAAAGGTATGGAATTATCTCATAATCTCTTCCCTGATGGAAGTAGGGGATATGAATATCCCATGTTCTAGGATCACATAATTACTGTCCAATGACCACCTTGGTATCAAGTCACCACTTTTTAGTCATTCCCAAATCATAGTGCACTCTAGGTTTGATTTCTAAAAACACTACACCTAATATATTAAGGAATATGTGATCCCTTATGGGGAATATGTCATAAATCTATGGTCCTCATAAGCATACATCCTCTAATCGACCAATAAGCTCATCGGGCACCACTGTTCCGATGAAAGTCATTCACCAAGATCCTGAGATACCTAATTATTATCAATATGAGTCTCAGTAACAATGTTACCTTTACCTAGTGTATAGGAGATATCAAAGTCAAATTTCTATAGGTACTATACCCAATACCATTTCATCAAATTTACATCCACCTATATGAAGATATAGTGTAGGCTCTTGTGGTTTGTGTAAATAATAAACCTCTTTCCAAAGAGATAATGTCTATAACACTTCAAATCTTCGACCAAAGCTTCTTGATCAAAGCCCTGGGTAGTATATTTTTTCTCATGGGGTTTTATTGTAGATAACAAAAGATTGATGTACATGGACAATAAATTACTTTTTTGGAATAATTAATACATAACAAAAACCAAAACTCAAGGATCATAATAGTTTAGTGTCTTTGGAAACTCAGAATATAATCTTCTAATGTTGGAGAAAGATCTTCAACAACTCCAATAAAGATCTTCCCCTTTTTTTCTTACCTAAAACATTTCTTGAAATCCTGGGGAAAAGAAAACATATAAAGGGTGAGCTCAAATTCTCAATAAGGGTAAGCATGGAGAAAATAAAACAAACCATATACCATTGAACTTAAAAACATGAACATAATGTTTAAACATCAAAATCTTGAGCAAAGACATAAATCATGGAAGTATGTTAGGCATGTATCATAATAGAACATCAATCTTGATAAAATATCATGGGAATAAAACATGTAATTGTGGCAACCATTCAGCACTTGTTATGATTTCTATAATAGCCAAGGCATTGCTACCAAGACCATCTTAGTGGACAAAGTCCCTTTCTGAATCGAGTTCACTCCTCGTTCCAGTCCTGTATCACTGAACCTGATTAACTTACCGTTCCATCCATTTCTATCTCATGAGATATAAATCTTTACCCAATTCATTGGAGGGAGATATAGGTCCCACCCATCTCATAATGAAATCATTTTTACTTGTGCCACAAAATAAACATAATTCATTCATCAAACCTAAAGAATAAAATGGGTTTCATAAACATCATCCCATCATAACATAATCCATATAAAATAAATGGATATAATTTCATAATAAGAAAAGTGAAACCATGTAAATCATAGAGACATTATACTTGAAACATACACATATGAAATAATTTCATCTTAGATGGAAAATGGTTTTGATAAAACACTTGAGATGAATTCTTGAGGAAAATATCTTTTTTTATTCAAAATCATTTTCTTTTCAAAAAATGACATGAAATTTTAAAAGAAAAGGATTTTTTTAAAATAATCATGAAATATTTTAGAGTAAGATTCTTAAAAATAAGGCGTTATGAAACTGTAAAAATCAGTTCGCGCCGTGTAAGTTAAAGAAAACATTCTTCCCGTATTTTTTCCGGAAAATTCAAAAAAAATATCTCGTACGTCAAAGGATTCCTTACATACCATGTAGTAAAATTCAAAATGGATGAAAAGGACTTTAAACATACATGAAAACATTTCTAGAAAACATGGACCTGGATGATGACAATAACCCCAGTAAATACTTACGAATAAACAATCTCAGATAAAAAAAGAGATTGGAAGAGTTATCCCTTACCTTATGTACGATATGCTTCGTATGTATCCGAACCTACTGTATAATGATTTAAATAATTTAATTGAGTTATTAAAGAATCATATTAGTTGTTATTATATTATATATGGTTCACTTAGGTATTTATATTACCCGTTCATTTGTCAATTCCATGTTAAAGTAGCGTTTTGGGTAAAATCGTTTCATTTATCGTACGTGTTTGGACTTGTTGTTCTTGATATTATTATTACTTATATCATGATTTAATTACTTCAAAAATATAAAACATGATTTATATATCATATATATTTAGTATATATATATATATATAATAGATAGATACATGAAATGAAACACACCGTTCATGGAGACGGTAGGTCGTACGTATGCATAAACGTTGTTTTCCTTTCCTTATTGACTTGAATGGAAGTAAGTAGATGACACACATATATATATACACATAAATCTAGTAGCTTTATAATTTCATATAATTAATTGTTATTTCTTATATATACTTTATAATCATTCTTGAATGGTCAACATGGAGAATGAATGTCATCGCGTCGTGGAGACGGTAGTCCGTACGTACGCATGAGGGATGATATCATTCCCATAATTATTGAATTGAATTGGAGTGGATGATACAATATATCAGAATCAGTATGATGTTATAATAACTATTTATAGTTATTCTTTACACCATTATACCCATCTAAGTAAGGTGGTGTTGGAAAAACAGATTACACCACGATGTAGAGACGGTATTCCGTACGTACGCACGCGCAGTGATTTTGTTTTCCGTAGGATGGATATAAGGTGAAATGGGGTTGTTTCATATTTATAATAAAATATAAGTATATTAGTGATACTGATGTTATTACTTTATAATGAAAAAACTAAATAAGAAGAAGTTGAAGAAGAAAGAAGCTTGAAAGAATCAGAAGAAGAGATTACCTCTTCTTCGACGCACCTCCTTTAAACTTCTTCTTAGGGAACTAGGGTTGGTCTTTTTTGAAGACAAAAACCTATATGATATAACTATAGAGGTTGAGAAGAGGAATTGGTAGGGTTTGGAGGTCCTTAAAGGCTCAAAAGGGTGTGAATAGAAGTGGGAAGGGGTTCCCTTTTTATAAGGGGGGAGAGGGGCACCTTTGGAAATCTTAAAAATATTAATTTATAATAAATATAAACCCAATTAAAAACCTAAAAAAATGACTCATATTTGAATATTAGATAATATAGGGTTGTAATCTCATCAAAAAATAAAATTTAGACTTGTAGGGAATTTATTTTAAACATTATCAACTTGATTTATCCTTATTTAATCTATTAAATTTTATTTGTGGTAATAAGATTCTAAATTTTGAATTTTTATAAATAATTACTTATGTGCTATAAATTATCCATAATTAGATAATTTATGACATTTTAGACTATATAAATTTCAATTTATAATTTTTAAATATTTTTGTGATTTTTAACCAATTTAATAATATGTTATTTTTATAAAATAACAATAGTGTCAATTTTGACACTATTCATTTATTTGAATTTAAATAAAATCCAAACAGAGGATATATTAGAAATAAAATATTTAATAGGTTCCTAACATGTCATAAGTAATCTATAAAATTAGTGGAGAACATTAAATAGTTCATATAAGATTTATTTTACTATTTGTAAAACCATTTATTTGATATTTCTCTTAATAAAATAATTACTACAACATTTTTGTATAATTAGTAAATATACTTATTTGTTGCATTAAAATTTAAAATAAAATACTAGGATGAATATAAATCTTATATATTTCATAAGAATACATTTAGTCGGATTTATCGTCTAAAACACTCAAATTTTAAAATGTTATATTTGTTAAATTATGAAGGTGACAACTTTGACATCATATAAAATAAAATAATATAAGTTTCATAATAACTTTTATAAGACTCCTAATGGTCATATATTCGGTCATTGGATTATTATGGTGTATATATACACTACCAATAAGTATTTTTCTGGTTTTTGATCCCTTTAATATGTATTACTATTTCAATAAAAAAAATATTATTGATTTTTTTACTAAATAAATAATTTCTGCATCATTAATGTATAAGCTAATAAGGTAATTAAATTACTCTTAAAAATTACAAATAAATTACCATGATAAAGAAAAAAATTTTAGATTTCAAATTAGTATTTATAACAGAATTTATATTATGTATAACCTTATATTAAAAATACTTTAATTATTAAAGTTTGAGTGAGATATATTTCACTTTCTTTAAATAAAATAAACTAAAGGTCTTAATCACCTCCAAGTGGGTTCTAATGGATTCCATTTTGACCCAAATATGACTTAGGATGAAATATAATCATCCAATTGTATTAATACAAGTGTTATATTAATTTTATAATATTATATTTACCCTTAATTACCCGATTTACCTTTTACTACGGTAAATAAAATTTACCGTAGTTACTATTCACAATGCCCAAAAATAAAAACCAGTCTATTAATATAATTTGGAACCACTGATTCCAAATATGGAATCCATTTTTCCAAATTCAATACACAGAAGTTGCATAAATTAAATTAAAATTAATCCCGTTGTTGAAAGAAAACAGGTTTTTGTTTAAAACATTGCAAAAGATTGAATTGATTTAACCTACGAATTCAATGTAAAATCAATGATAATGAAATAAATTATATTAAATGGTAAAAATATATTCTATTTATACTTTAAAACCATTCAATATTATAATTTAACCTCATAAATTATTACGATGAAAAAATTTGTCTTTAATTAAAATATAGCGTGTTTTTACTATTCATTAAAATATGAAAGTTATCAGAATAATATGAAAAATTTATCCAAGGTAAAATTTTATATCCTTATTCCAAAGAATAATTTTATTTTGTAAAATTGAACCTATAAAAATGTCAAAAACTAGATTTAATGTGGGTGCGCCATCAAAAGGCGGCAAAACTGTATTTTTTGAAAAATTCTTATTTTACCCAAAAAATTTATTTTATTCTCATACCATGTTCTAGAAAATGAGTAAGATGAATAATAATGTTATAAAATTAAAAATTTATTTAATACTATTCATAACGGCTGGTTCGTGATAATATTATAACCATATATCGTTGTTTAGTGAAACCCGATATTGCGTACAACACATGCTATCGAGGAAGGTCATGATTGCATGTAATGCAAGCCAGGTCAGGGTTGCGTGTAGTGGAATCTCCCTTTGGTGTTGCGTATAACATAATTTAAAACTTATTTCATTTATACATAAAACAAAATCTATACTTAATGTTGCGTAGAATAATTTCTACAAAACGAACTTGAAATTGTGTGTAACACGAGCCAACAATAGTGTTGCGTATACTGCAAGCTAATACGGTGTCGCGTATAGAACAAGATAATTTTGGTGTAGCGTAAAACACAAGACATAAATGAAATTAAAAGAATATTCTTCTTAAAATCTCGGGGTGTTACATTCTACTCCCCTTAAATTGAATTTCTCCTCGAAATTCATCGGGGTTATAAACGGTTTACTACTTGAAAGTTTCTTTAATAGAAACCCACATCGTAAAAAGGAATACCAAAACATAACATTAAAAACTAAACTATGAAACTTAATGGTTATCCAAATTAACTAATCACCGGGTTTTCACATAGGAGAACATAGGTGAAAAATATGGATATGGAAGAGAAATCTAACCATCAAGTTCTGATGGAGAGTGGTAGAGAACATGGCTATGAAAAATCCAACAATCACAAAGCCATAAATTTGTGATGATCTAAGGGACCATCAGATTCATCGAATATGAGAGTACAAGGACAAAATTTTTGGTTTTGAAGATCATTTCCCTAATGTTGATGATTTTTTGTATAAGGTTAAATACTTACTTGATTTCAGTTTAAAATCATCATTGGTCATTCCATGAACAATTTCCACTTCATCTCTTATTTAAAGATACGAAGTTTAATTCGACATTCTTGAAGTATTATAAGATCATGTGATAGAATGATAGGTCATTCCATCTGTCTCTACCATAATAAAAGGTGTGTATAAGATATTATATATACATAAGTCCATCTATGGTGAGGTTAATCGTACATGGTTCCAAAAATGGACTTATACTTCATCTATCACACCACGTAATAAAATAAAACTAATTTATACAAACCAGTGACTTCCTGTAGGCCAATGGTAGGCGATGAAGGCTTGTCGCACTTCGGTTGTGGGTTTGATTCCCACAACCTTGTCTGATGCTATGGGTTGTCACCCATCCTACAGGTTGTCCTTTTTTCTAAAACTATACTATCATAACATCAAAAATCTCTATCCTTAATCAATACTATCTGATGTCCAACTTAATCCATTCCAACCTTTAGGCTTTTCAAAAATACTTATGTCTAATCTTATAGTATAAAGAGAATGATTGCTAAAAAGGTCATATAACAAGCACATGAATACCATCATTTATCCCTCATATACCACAAGATATATCTTTTTGATCGCATTAAAAACATGTGAATACCTTAATCTTGTATTCTCAGGAAAAATGAATACCCATTGAACCTTACTGAAAACATGGATGCTGTCAAAAGTTAACTCTTTCCACATACCAAAATCCCAAAATTTCGATATACTCAAACCACGGTATCACTTTGTCCTTATATCAGTCATGAGCTCATGAATACTATCAAACATATTATTTTCTCCTTATCCATTCATTATGCGCATATCATCTGCTTTCCAAAAATATTTCAGTCACTTTTCATGGTTACCAGTACCATATTCTTATTGAAAACCACAATTGACCAATACATAGATATTCCAATATACCATAAAAGTACCTCAACAACATTATTCTTTAATACAAATACATAAACACTTCAATCCATCCTCTTCAATGATTGTCATGGAATAAGTCCATCCTTGATTTAGAAGTAACCTCTTAGGTTAGGGCATTGAGTTGGGTAATGCCCATGTTCTCCAAAGATAATACATTGAACTCCATAACAATCAGTCACTCTATGTCCCTTCTCTCCACACAGATAACATCTTCCCCTCCATTTGATGTATTCATCAAGTTTCTTCTTCCCTTCTTTAGAAATCTCAATCTTCCTTTCTTTATGCTCCTCAACATGCGAACATGCATAAAAGTCTATCTTCCTCTTATTTGATGAATTAGAAATACCACTAAATTTCACCTTGTTAATCATATATCGCGATGAATGATTCAGAATAATCAAAATATATTTCTCTCTAGGCATTACGCAATTTAGTTGCTCATAGTCACCAATTTGTCAATTGGATTCAATGTTCACCGAATTCTTTTTGGTTCCATCCATTGACTAAAACACAAAAAGAATTCTGTGAGAGGCAAAAATCATACAAGGAAAATAACATAATCAAGGGGGAGTACCTTCGACATCTAACATCTTAGGTTTAATTATAATATCATTACCATAATTCTAGGACTATAACATATACTTATACTTAACCTTAGGGACATCCCTAGAAATACCTTAGAAATATCTCTAGGGATCTCACTAAAGTTTTGACATCCTAGTTTCCAAAGGTTGACTAAACCTTTCCTCTGATACCAACTGTAGAGACCCAAAGCTTAACGTACATGGAAAATACATTAATTTTGTGGAATACTTAATACATAACAAAAACCAAAACTCAAGGATCGTAATAGTTTAGTGTCTTTGGAAA
>CAUJRU010003951.1:0-27506 GCA_963277665.1 Viscum album | reverse complement strand
AGGCTTAAGGTTTGATCTTAAGGAGGATATCCAAGGAAGAGGCAATTGTATTAACTGAGTTATTTTAAGTTTTTTCCTTTTATGCCTCCTCAAAATTTATTATATCCATAATAATATAATTATATAAGTATAATTATTATTCTGAAATGTTATTATATTTATTTAACAACCATTATCTAACGCCCTCCCATCAATTCAAAAATGAATACGTCGCTTGTATTACGTGCAGACTATCACCACCATGAATGACATATTTCATTTTTCATAACCTCCTTATATACCTGGTAATAAAAATGAATTTAATGAATAAATATTATTTTTATAACATTATTAAGGTTATTTAAATAGAATATAACCATTATATTATTAATAATAACAATAAATAGTCATCATAAAATTTTACCGCCTAAAACAAGCATATCGAGACACTTTTATTTATTTAAATCTATTTTGGAAAACCTATAAAAATGTACAAAATTTAAACTATTGTAATGATAATTAAAGTATATATATATAATTATGTATATTATAAAACTATTTTATACCCCATTTTACCATGGTCAATGTAACAATGTGGTTTTGGATAAATTGACTAAATAACCCCAAAATGACTAACTCTGATTTTGTAAATAAATGGAAAATGATAATAAATGAATTAAAATGTATAATAATGATGGAATTAAGAAGAAAAATGTCATGAATAAAGTTTATAATTAATATAATTTTATTATTCAATAGTTTAGAGGATGTATGAGGCAATTCAAGACTCGAGATAAGGGGGTTTCTTTTTAAACCTTATTTTTAATGTTTTAAATTTTTTTCTATTAAATATATTTCCTTGATTCCCATATTATTTATAAAATTGAAAGAATATTATTATCTATATTTAAATAATTTATCATGGTAAATTTTAACTATATTTTAATTTTATTCAAAAGGTTTTAAAATCAATATTTTTAACTTTTTCCAAACAGGTTATTTTTTACTTTCTTTATAAAAGTGTGGAAATATTTTTTTAATGTCTAATGCTTGATGGAATTTTCCCATACTCATGCCCATTATTTTTATGAGGATTCATTGTCAAGGTTTCATGGATTTATAAAGTAAATTCATTTCCTATTATTCTATAACTTTTTGGTTTTAAAGAGTTATCAACAAAAAGGATGTTTCTTCTTATTTTTATGTGATAAATATTAGTTCTTATTATTATTGGTTTAAATGAATGTTTTATGATGAAATTTAAAATATTATAAATGTTTTATTTAAACTATAGAACTTAGGAATTATATATGATGATAGGTGGGTCCAATATATACCTCGAATGCACTGGGTAATGATTTATTCTCTAGTGAAAATGATGTTGTAATTAACTGGTTAAGTTATTCCTTTACATGTCATTGGAAGTAGCTAGTTAAGCTAATCCGATTATAAGAGTGATTTGAAATAGAAATATGAATATGATCTTCCAATATGACTTCATTGTTTTCTATGAATTCTTATGGATTTTAAATGTAAATAATTGTATTTCATGAAAAAAAGAAGTTGTTTCTATAAGAAAAGGGATATCTTGATCTTTTCAAAGGTAAAGGTTTATATTTGAATGAAATTTTATGATCTTATCTAGATTTAAATTTTTCATATTTTTTTTATATTTTCTCAATGAGAATTCAAAGGCATTCCATTTTCTATGCTTTATTATGAGTTTTCTTTATGAAACAGTTTTGCGTAAATAATATTTCATGTTGGGAAGTGTAATACCCTTACCCAAACCACTAGGTTTGTATTAGAGAGACACAAGACCTCATGCATGACTCCATATATACAAGAGGATACTGAATAGAAGATAGGGTCTAAGTCTATCAATGGGGATACTATACCCTCAATATCATATCCTTGCACAAATAAAAATAAAACATGTAACAACTGAGAGTAAACAAGCAGAAATAAATAATATCAAATGAAACACAAGTCATACAATACATAAAAAGCCTCCCTATGAAGTAATAAAAACCTAAGTAAATGTATAGTAAAGTAAATAAATAAATAAAAAGTATCATCTTTTAGAGTAAATACCAGTACCTCTCCCATATATATTCTCCTCAGCTCAACCATCTTCCACAAGCCCATTTCACTTGGATGGGTCTCTATATATGAGGTATACACATGCATTGAAATTCCCATATATAGTGTGAGTAATAAAACCCATTAGGATGCCACCAATGTGTATTTAGAATCAGTGAACATGCATTAGAGTGTATAAAATTCTAATAAGTAAATCTACACACAATTAAAATAACCTTATCAATTATTTGTGTGATAACAAATTTACCATGAACCCCAGATGTACCATTTTTAACCCCATGCTGGAAAACAATTGTTAGGTCCACTAGGCTAGATACCCTGAGAGGGGGGGTGAATCATGGTATGACAGATTAAAACGACTTCCACTTTTGATCTTGTTCTGCTGTTAGAAAAAACCCTCTTCTCTCTCCTTCCCGATGCAGAGTATGAACAAACCTTAAAGCATGCACAGGACACAATGATTTTTTACTTGGTTCACCCTCACTGGGCTACTTCCAAGGATCATACACCAGTAGTGTGTCGATGTACCAATTCCACTATAATCACACTACTGTTTACAAGTTTGAAGCGGAATCACTGTCCCTCCTGGTTTACAACCACTCACAACTTGAGAACTCACTGCTCTCTCAACTGAAGTGAGCTCACTACTTCTTCAGAAGATCCACTCACAGTTTATAGACCTGTAGGTCTCTTCATTTTAATGAAAGAATACATCCTCAACTGTTGATAGATGCTCTGTTGAAGTTCAAAGTTCATCCAGTGATGAATACCTCTTTTTCCCCGAAACACTGAGCAATTCCTTTGGAAAATACCTTCGCAAAGCACCCTACTTCGCGAGGCTCCCAATTTCGCGAAGCTTAAACAAGCATTCACGAAGCTCCTGCCTTTTCGCGAAGCACTCTCATGAAGCACTCTCGCGAATCTCAATCCTTCGCAATGATTAGGCCGTCGCGGAGCTCCTGCCTCTTCGTGAAGCAGACTTCTTAGAGCACGCGGCCTCACGAAGTGCACTGCCTTTCGCGGAGCTAGATTAGCCACCGTGAAGAACCTCTCTTTCGCAAAGAACACTTACTTCGAGAACTAACTTCGTGAACCGAGATAAAAATATTTTATTTGAAAATATCTCTGCTTCTCTCGAGGGGGTCGACTTGTATTTATAGGCAATTCCACCAACCCTCGACCCTTCTACGTGAAGTCAACGCCACGTCATTGCCAATCTCGAAGCTCCGAAGTTTCCACCGGAATTCTGTCAATATCACAAAGCACCATGGAAATTTTCTGATCACGGATCTCATTGTAATCATAGAGCATCCTGTCAATATTCTTTCACGCCTTTTCCGTGAATCTCCCTTGCAAATCACTTCACCGCCGCGATGCAATTCAACTCTGCCATTCACGAAGCTTGACGCAATCGCGAAGAATCACCGCCATCATTCTTCTGGTCTTCACGAATTTCAAACCATGAAGCCTATCATCGCGAAATTCATGCCTTTTCCATATTAAAATATTATCTTCATGGAAATCCTATTTTCGTGATGCTCACCAACCTCCAAATTTTGGACCCCAAAAAAATTGGCAAACACTGGGAAACTGTACCACCTTGTACTGCTCTTTTGTACCACCTCCAGATTGTCCATTCCTTTGTCATATCTCTTTGTCAACATGGATTTTCAACAACTTCTCTGGAACTTGATAATTCTCTATGGAAACCTGCTTTGTCAACAAACACAATCAACCCAAAAATGATGCAATGTTACCTTGAGGGATTTTTTCCCAACAATATCCCCCTTTGGGTTTGTTGACAACTCTTCATAACTCTTCTCAGAATGATTTTCTACACTTTGATACCTATTTGAAGCTCCTTCCAGCCGCTACCACCATTCGCCTATTTCGATTCTAGTAGTGTTCAATGAATCACTTAACACGTACTCTAATCCCACATGAGCAATGCTTGGCGTGATAAATAAGATTAGTATGAAAAGTTCATCAATGAAGCACTTCATGTCAGACCCCAATTGTCGATTCCAAACTGATACTAATTTTTAAATTGATACCAATTGTTGAACCACACAAATACCAATTTGGGATAGCTGGACACCTTCTCACACCATTCCAACATCACTGTTATGATTTTATAACGATCCTTAGTTGTCGTGATATCTATGCTTTGATCGATCACTTCTAGCATTGTCAGATTTGATATTCTCCCCCTATCTCATTTAAATCCCCCTATCTTGCTGCTCCACCTATCAGCTTATTCCCATATCAATCATGATTTATCAAATTTCCACACTGTCTCCCCCTTGAAGAATCACTATTTTCTCCCCCTTTGTCAACGAACCCAAAGGTCACTCCTTTGCTGTCTATAACAGAGTAGAGAACACATATCAGCACATTAGGGAAAACACATCATACCTCAGGGAGAGGGGGGGGGGGGGGTCCCACATACACATTTTTTATCAAGTGAGGGGAGTTGACTGGACTCCCAGAGCCAGTCGATGCCTCTCAAAAGCTTCCTTGGGTAATGACTTTTTCAAGATGTCTGTAACTTGTAGTTCTTTAGGAACATACTCCAACTTCCCGATCCTCTACTCAACCTTCTCCTTGATAAAATGATACTTTATCTCAATGTGCTTTGTCATTGAGTGATGGATGAGATTTTTGCTGAGATTTATAGCACTTGAGTTATCACACTGGATTCCGATCAGAGACTTCACTTCAACTCCCATATATTCAAGCAACTGCTTCATCCATAATAACTGTGTGCACACTTGAGTGGCCATAATATACTCAGCTTATGTGGTGCTCAATGAAATGCAATATTTCTTATTGCTTATCCAAGAAATAAACAATCCACTAAGATAGAATGCACCTCCTGACGTTGATTTTCTGTCATCTACTGATCCGGCCCAATCTGCATCTGTGTAACCCAATAACACTGATTGAGATTTTTCATTATAATCAGACTGAAATCCACGATGCCTTTGATATACTGAAGTATTATTTTCACTAAAAGCTTGTAGATTTCTTTGAGATTACTCTGATATCTCGCTGCTTGGCATGTGGCGAAAACAATATCAGACCTTGTTGTGGTCAAGTACAACAAACTTCCAATAATTTTCTTGTATTCTGTGATATTAACACTACAATAAAAACAGGGTTTAGCGGTGGTTTTGTGGCGGCGGTTCACAAAACCGCCGCTAAAAGTTTTCTCCGAAAGGTTTCGCGGTGGTTTTAAATAAACTACCACGAAACCCATAGTTTTTTTAAAAAACCTGACCCTTCCCTACCCCCACCCCAACGTTTCCCCCAAACCCTCGCGACCCCTTCTTCCCCTAACCCCCCCGGCCCTGGCGACCCCCAAGCGTCCGGTGACCCCCGTGCCCTCCGTTCTTCCCCTAACCCCCCCTGGCCCTGGTAACCCCCAACCGTCTGATGACCCCACGACCTCCGTCTCCGACGACCCCACGACCCTTGTCTCTGGTGACCCCGCGACCTCCATCTCTGGTGACCCCTGTCTTTTCCAGGTATGTATCCATTTAAGTTTTTGGATAAATATCTTAGAGTTAGGTTTCCTTTCATTTATGAAATTTCAATGGTACTGGTTATCATGTGTTCATGATGTATACAATGGGGCATTTTTTATTTTTTACATGTCTATTAATAAAAATTTGGGGCACACTAGATTATACCACTAAGTGATGAATTGGGTATGGAGGCATGTTATTTAACTCATGAGTTTATAAAATCTTGAGGATATTTTGGATGGTGAATACATTGGTTGGGTACTTACATAGATGTCTGAATTCATGATATGATTGATCACAATGGTGTGAGATACTTTCAATAATTTTTCATTTGTATCTTATTCACTAATTCATGATATTCACTCATGTTATATATATATATATTGTGTTCTAACTTGTTCATGTTCTTGGGAATTTTGTGGGATGTATCATGTATTATCTATTAGGTAGTATAATCATGCCCTTTATATGAACCATAATGAATATATAGATGTTTCTATTCAAGATACATGAAAAGTAAAGGTCTACCACTTCTCTAATGGTGTATCTTGAGGCTACATCCATGGATAATGGGACCAAGATCTTTTATATGGTTAAGGAGTGGAGTTTGGGGTGGTTTTATTATGGCACCTTAATTAATTTTATGAGATATTGGGTTTTGCAGAATTATATGATATATCATTGACTATCAAAAATCTTATCTTGGTCATGATATATCCATTGTGTTTGGTTGATTTTCTATCATGCATCATATTTATGTTATAACATTTTGTTTGGCTAATTCTAGTTATGTTGTGTTTGAGAGTAAACCACCACAATGATTTCATATACCATTGTAATTTATAGTCATCCTCTAGTGTCTGTGGGATGCACCTAAGTTTAGTGGAATTTTGGCCCTACCCAAGTCAATAGGTTGGGGTCGAGATGTTGTAGTGGTAGTCCTTCCCATTTAGGTTTAATTACCCTCAATTAAAATTTACATTTTTGATCCGTTGTTTAGGAATGAGAAATCTCAACTCTAACTTGATGAATTAGAGAAATTTGATGAAAACTATTTTCACACACTTTACATCCTTGAGTTAAATAATAATAATATTATATGAGAATTCCATAAGAAGGCCCACATGTGATTATTCATCCAAGGAGAACTAGTATTATCTATGAGAACACCTATGATACCTAGGAGGAAACCTATAAATCTAGAGTAAAATGGTAAGGGCCGTATAAAATACAAAATTTCTACTCCAACAATGCCTAATCCATGATTATAATGGATTGAGAGCATATCATGTCTACCACCAACATAATTATTCTCAAATAAATACTTTTTATAACTTCACAACGGGGATTTGAAAGTCCATTTTTAATGACTTTAAACTTCTTATAGATGGTTCCATTCATAAGACCACAAACTGCAAGACACGAAGGTCCTTGGTGTAGGACCATAAAATGTATGAAACTCATGTAATTTTCATATAACATATGATCCATCATATAATAGTGTAAATTAACTTGAGTGGTATATTTTTTTATGAACTTATTCCCTTTTATATTAGACATATCTATGTAATAGTTCTTAGTGTAAGGGCTTACATGTTTTCAGTGGATCTTCACCAACAAATTTACACTAGGATGAAACCATTTTATTATCTCATATACATAATACAGATCTAAATAGAGACTCCTTTTCCATAACTACATATGGATTGATTCCTATTCTTATAGGATACATAGTGGTTTCTATATCTCTTATATGAATAATGGTTAATGATATATTTCATTCATAATCTTCTACACTATCCTAGTTTATGTGTATTTTCATTCATGTCAGGTTTCCTCCTATCTACATACACATGTATAAAACAATCCTATATTAAGAACTATGTGTGGATTAATTCAAGTTAAGTCCATATATATAGTTATGTCCAAATCATTTATATTGGACCAAACCACAAATTTAATTCCTATAAAAAACCAACCTCATCCTACTATTCATGACTTCATCTATTCAAATAAAATTTTCTTTATTGACTCGACACTAAGACTCAAGAATTTCCTTTTTAATAAAATCCATATATACACAAAGCCTTAATCACATTGATCATAGTCATAGGAACTTAAAATTAATGACATAAAGTTCCTCACCATACCACATTATACTACATTGCACAAAAGTCATTTTTTTAATTATATCGTTAAACTAAATGACATATGGTCCCCCTTAAATTACATTTAAACCTATTTCATAAATTCAATATATACAATATTATTTCCTTACATGAGATAAATATCCATGTAATAATCCTCAGTGAAGAGTTCCTTCTCAAAAAACCTATGCAAAAATAAAATTCCACAATTATTTCCTTGGATTATATCATATGGGATTCATGGATTCGCATCAAACTTCCTTTATATAGCTTGACACTGGACAACATCATTTTCCCCTTCACAAGAGATAGATTTGTGAAGATATATTATAAGAACAACATGTGACATGATTCTTATTGTTATGGGATATATAGAGACACACAAATTTATCATCCTAGGACATTATGTAGTTCCCATTTAATTTCCCAATTCTTACCCAATGAAGATACAATTAACAATTCAAATCAGTTTTCATCCTTTCAATTCCCACCAGGGCACCCATACATGTCTCCCTTTCTCTCATATACAATACCTATATATTTTTTGAGACCTTATAGAAACTACATGTGTATTTATTTCTATTATTACTGGATATATAGTGATGTTTGAGCCACTAAACCTGGACCCAAAAACACATTTCATCACCATAAAATCT
The DNA here is from genome assembly GCA_963277665.1 of Viscum album. NCBI lineage: Eukaryota > Viridiplantae > Streptophyta > Magnoliopsida > Santalales > Viscaceae > Viscum > Viscum album. Next base: position 19,094 of record CAUJRU010003951.1, on the reverse strand, counting down.
ATCTTAGTGTATAGTACCCTCATTCATGTTGGGTCACTCCATATTTGAATCTATACTATGATAATATATTTTCTTCCAAGAACTACATGTGTCATGATTCCTATTATTATAGGATATATAGAAACACCTAAACTATCCATATCGGTATTAGTCATAATTCATCATCTACTTTCACTCCCCCTCAATATTCTATAATTTCTTAACCTTGGATAGATTTGGACTGGAGTGTTCCAGTTACCTTTTATATATCATATTTATATAAGAAACAATTTATACATTAACTATTTTAATCACTCCAAAACTCTCATGGCTATTGGTAGTGAGTGTATCTAATTTTTAAATATCACCACTATTTTGAAATGACATTCCTAACGTATATCATTCCTACAAATAAGATATGATTTGTGTATAATGCACAGAGGTGTAATTTCATGGTAATTCATACCTTTTTAGTATTGAAACCCCCTTTCAAAACTCCCTTCATGATTTCCATTCTATAGATTCATTCCAAAAATTCATATATGAATGGGATAAATTCAAATAGACAGTGAAAATATTGAAAAACATAAAGAGAGATGAAACGTGACCAATTTTCATGAACTGACCTAGGCTACCCATAATCTGGGTACCCAAGCTAGCCTGCGATAAGTCTCAAAGGGTGTCATATAAGAGCTAAATATTTCTAGAAATTCCGTTGTACTAATGGTATGAAAATCGTGCATCTTTGGTGTGTTCAATGACATCACTTTCAATGGGGTGTTGTTTGAGGCAACATAAATGTGTGATCGATAGTGTTATGATAAGTGTGTAACCCGATATTCTTACTGCTCCTCAATGAGGTGTTGACGCTGTCTCTTAGGGACCAGACTTGTTCGGTTTGTCTGGGCATGCTAAGTAAGTGGTAAATGTGATCACTGTATCATCTTTATTATATCATGCATACTTTATGATCAATGGGTCATCTTTATTATATTATGTTTTTATAATATTACACTATTGTATATATGAAACGTTTTCTCTATTTAGTAGTAACTATGTGTTTTAATTTTTTTTATTATTGTGTAGGCACATTGTGATATACATGGATAAAAGCTGGATCACATTACTGAGGAACACACCTCAATATGTTAAGGGTTTGAATGAGTTTTTAGATTTTTCAATTTCTAATCGATCCGTTGAAGGGAGAATAAGATGTCCATGTCCTAAATGTAAATTTAGAACATGGTTGAAGAGAGATGAAGTTTATGAACATTTAATACTGAAGCAATTCCCTGATCAATATTTGTGTTGGATTTGGCATGGAGAATCGAACAATACAGAAAGATTGATCACTAATGTTAATCTACAGAATGAGGTCCCAAGTTCATCGAAAATGGAAAATGAAATGCAAATCCTCATAAATGATGCATTCAGCACTGCAAGACACCACTATGAGCATCAAAACATATCAGAACAACCAGAAGAGGGTGCTACAAATTGCAATGTGACAAGTGATGTTTTTGAGACTGTAACACAAGCAGATCAAGATTGTAACATATCATTGGATCATCTTCTTGATTCTGTGGAGCCAAATGTAAGGGAAAACTTCAGTGAGGAAAATGAGTTTCATGATTTAGTTGACAATGGAAATCAAGAGTTGTATAGTTGGTGTTTGAAATATTCAAAGCTTTCATTTCTACTGAAGTTGTACCATATCAAATGTCTATGTGGAATTACATATAAGGAAATTTCCATGTTATTGGAATTGATTCATGATGAATTTCTTGAAGAAAAAATCCCATAATCTTTTTATGATATGAAAAAAGTTGTTAACAAGCTTGGTCTAAATTATACAAAAATACATGCGTGTCCCAATGATTGTATGCTTTATTGGGGAGAGGATTCAAGTAGACAGAATTGTAAGAAATGTTATTCTTCTAGATGGCAGTCAAAGGGTGATGTTGGAAGTCTGGATGAACATAATTTCATGGAGAAGAATAAAAGGAACACACCTGAAAAAGTTTTGTGTTACTTTCCTTTGAAGCCTCGATTGCAAAGATTATTCATGTCATCAAAAACTGCCGAACACATGAAGTGAAATTATGTAGATAATAACAATGATGGGTTAATGAGACATCCACGAGATTCCCAATCGTGGAAGACATTTGATTAATTACATCCATATTTCTCAGCTGATCCTAGGAATGTTCGATTGGTATTGGCTGCTGATGGATTCAACCCATTTGGGACTTTGAGTACCAGTTATAGCATTTGGCCAGTTGTTTTGATCCCTTATAATCTGCCTCCGTGGATGTGTATGAAACAAAAATCTTTTATCATTTCAATGATTATTCTTGGAAAAAAAATGCATGGAAATGATATTGATGTATAACTGCAGCCTTTGATTGAAGAATTGCAGGAGTTATGGAGAAACGGTGTTGATACATTTGATGTTTCTTCTAAAACAATGTTCAAAATGCATGCTGCTTTAATGTGGACCATTAGTGACTTCCATGGGCTTGGTAATTTATCTGGTTGGAACACTTATACAGGTTTGGCTTGTCCCATTTGTAAATTTGATTTCAAGCCCAAACGGCTACCTCACAGTAGAAAATGGTGCATCTTGTGCCATCGAATATTTCTTGATGCATCTCATAGATTTTGGATGAAAAAATCAAAATTTAATGGTTCCATTGATCATAGACAACCTCCAAAGTTGTTAACCAGTTCTGAAATATTGACACAACTTGAAAATGTTAAAACAGAATTTGGGAAGGTTCATCATTTGAATGATAGCAGAAAACGAGTGTGAAGTGCATCGTCAAGTGAAATCAGAACGCAACAATGGAAGAAAAAAAGTATATTCTTCAGACTTCCATATTGGAAACTTAATTTGTTGCGCCAAAATCTTGATGTGATGCATATTGAGAAGAATTTATTTGATAATTTTATTTTTACATTACTTAATGAGCATGGAAAGTCGAAATATCATCTCAATGCTCGCAAAGACTTACAAGTAATGAACATAAAACGTGATCTCTGGCCAGATGAGAATAAAAAATACTCTCCGGCCATTTTTTCAATGAAAAATAGGGATAAAGATACGTTCCTTCGAATTTTAAAGAATGTGAAGGTATCTGATGGGTATTCGAGTAACATCTCGAGGTGTGTTGACTTGAAGAATCGTAAGTTATATGGATTGAAAAGTCACGATTCACATATTTTGTTACAACAGTTACTACCATGGGCATTGCGTACATTATTACCTGAAAAAGTTACTGCTGTTGTACTCCAATTCTATACATTTTTCAGGAAATTATGTGAGAAATCTCTACATCCATTTCATCTTGAAAACCTCCAGGAGAGGTTTGTATTGACCCTTTGTGCAATAGAGATGATCTTTCCTCCATCGTTTTTTACTATCATGATGCATTTAACTGTGCATTTGGTTGAAGAAGCTAAATTAGGAGGCCCCGTTCATTATCGATGAATGTATCCAATTGAGAGGTATTTTATTTATATGTTTCCAGTTAAGTAAACAATTTTTGTCATTTAAATAAATGCATAATATTATTATTATTTTATTTCACAGATATCTTGGGCATTTAAAAGCATATGTGAGAAATGAAGCTCAACCATAAGGCTCTATTACTGAAGGCTTTTTGGCCGAGGAGTGTCTCACCTTTTGTTCCAGATATTTGGATGATATTGAGACAAGATTTAATCGAGTTGGACATGTTGACAACACATCAACTCAATCTCAAATGCATCAGAAATCAAAAATATTTCCTGTTATTGTCCGATTAGTTGGGAGGACCTCATATGTGACACTAACAGAATTGGAATTATTATAGGCACATAGATATGTGCTGCTGAATAGTGAAATTGCAGATCCATTTATTGAAGAGTTGAGGATACAAACAAAGAGACAAATGAGAGGCCGAACATGAAATGATAAAGATATAATGAAATCTGTGAATAAAGAGCTGGTAAAATGGTTTGCACGATGTGTAAGTTTATAAATATTGCAATAAATATGAATATTAGTTTGACACATACAATTTGTAAATCTATTAAATTATATTTCTTTTTTCAGATCATGAATACTGATACTCAAGTAGACTTGTCAGAAGATTTGAAGTTTCTTGCTAGAGGTCCTATAAAACAAGTTAGAAAGTTCGACGCTTATAATGTGAATGGATTTAGATTTCATACAGTCGATCGAGAAGTGGGTTTGAAAACACAGAATAGTGGTATATTTACATTTGCTGAAATAGGATACTATGGAAAGCTGCATGATATTATTGAATTAAACTACCATAGGAATTTTTATGTTGTTTTATTCAAATGAAAATGGGTCGATATTATCAGAGGTGTTAAAAGAGATTCCTTGCAATTTACTTTTGTAAACTTCTCTCACTTGATGGATATTGGTGATTGTGAACTGCATGATCCATATATCTTAGCATCACAAGAAAAAATGGTATATTATGTGAATGATGTTGTGGATGAAGGGTGGAGTGTATTTACTCACGTAATACAAAGAGATTTGTATGATATGGGTGATGAAGTGGAAGACTTGACATTTACAATTGAATTTCATCAACAACAGGAAGCAAAATTATTTGTCCATCATGATATTGAAAATATTAGTCTAGTAAGGATGAATGAAGTGGATGAAGAAATGGAGCAGTAAACCAACATGATTGAAGGGGAAAATGATTTTATGTACAATTATTTATTCATTCAGAAACCACTTGTTTCATTTTTGCAGTCATTCATTATCATTGTTAGATATATTTTGTTTTTCAGTACTGGGCATCTATTATCATTTTTAATTTTTTTTCCGCATAATTTTTTTGAAATATATATTCTGAACTTAATTTTATTTGATTAAATGACATGATTTCTAAGGAAGAAGTGGTACACTATTTTATCTAGTTTTGTGACAGATGACGATCCGTCTGTCCCTACGACATCTGAGGCACCAACTGCATGCACCCCTGCACCATCTCCCCCTGCACCATCTCTGACACCATCTGTGGATGTCTCATTAGAGGATGAGTCATCGACTCCCCCTACAGGAGCCTCAGCAGTGGGGTAGTGACATGCCCCTTCCAGTTCATCACAGACATTCTAGAGGGTCACAATCATAGGTACAAATTTTAATTAAATAAATTTATTGCATTTTTTTATACTAATTGTTTTCTCATTGAAGATGAAAAAAATTAAACTGTGAAAAAACACATAAAAAGTTCAGATGTTTGGAACATGAATGGCGAGAAGATAGTCGTGCCATTTGATTCTTATGGGGTCCCGACGGATGATGCCGCGGGGTTACTTGGCCAAATTATAGGCCAGCTAGCAGCGGAGCCCATTTCCCTACCTATTTCTTATGATGATTGGAGGAATATGCCTCCAAACTGGAAAAATGAAGTTTTTGATTCTCAGATAAAGTTAATTTTATTACTTTATGGTTTAATTGAATGTCATGTTACTAATATGTTCAAAATGAATTTCTGTATGCAAATGTTCTTCCACTTTACCGTTGCTGATGTGATAGCACAGAAGTGGACATTGAAAAATCTTGGTAAAAAATGGAAAGATTTAAAATGGAGATTGTGGTGTGATGTCAACGATACTTCGTTGACCATGAAGAAAATGTATGATAAGCTACCCATTGGGGTACCGAAAGAACAATGGAAAGTTTTTATTGATAGACATCATGATGAGAAGCGGATGATATTGAAATATATATTATTATATTATCCTCATTTTATATTTATACATGTATATGAAGAGGAGATGACATTGAATACATTACTGTTAAATTTAATTTTATTTATTTCAGGATCTCTCAAGACAGAATGCATCAAATCGGGCAAAGCAAGTCATCCCGCACACTGCGGGCTCAAAAAGATTTTCTAGAAGCCGAATTTCATTGGTAATATTTTAATTAGTTTAAATATTTATAAGAAAATATTATCTATTTAACATATTTAATTGTTGATTTATCTTTGTTTAATGCAGTCACAGAGTTTAGGGCATGAAGCATCCCGAACTGAACTGTGGCTGGATGTTCATAAAAAAACAGATGGAAGTTTTGTTAATGAGCCTGCCAAAGAAGTTGGGGTATGAAGTCAATTTTTTATTATAATAACTTATTATCAGTTTTTTACCGTGTTAATATATATTGATATTTGATTTATAGGTAAAAATTAAAGAAATATGGGATTCCAATCCCGGGCAGTCCTACCCAGTCTCCCAGGATGACCCGGTTGCTAAAGTCCTTGGGAAGGAGCATCCTGGTAGAGTGCGTGGGATGGGTTTGGGACCCGTACCATCTGAGGTCTTTGGCAGGCCACCAGGGATTCCAGCTGCATCTACTCCTGGTTATAGTCATTTAATACCTGAAGATGCTCAGAGGGAGATGTCTTCTCTACGAAACACAGTTCACCAGCAGGGGGATCAGATATCTACTTTGCAGAAAGAGTTGCTTGAAATACGTCATCATATGAGAAGATATGCCCCCAGTGGTAGTGCATCGACTAGTGGTGAGCAGGTAAATCACAAAAAATCAAAATCATTTAGTTTGAAAACTTTTATTGGTTTTAAGTTTAATTATAAATATGCAACAATATTTAATTTTCAATATAATGTTCTTACAGGTAGCAGCAGGTAGTGGAGATGGAGGTGGAGAGGGTGATGATGCATCATCGGACCATGAGTAGTAGTATTGTTGATGTGTTGAACAAATATAAGAATGGTTGGTTTTTATATGTAACATGTATGACACATAGCTGCCACAAAATATTTCAATGTACTACCATTTTATTGATTTCTCATGTTTCCTTCTATGCATTGTTTTGATTTATGATGTTTCATTTTATGTCTTGATTTCTCGAGTGTGGTATACATCATTCCATTTAAGCCTGTGTTTGAATTGGTAGTCGAGATTTTGGATTACTAAAGAGTGATCCTTTTGTTATTTTGTTCTGGTTATATAAATTGGAACCTAGTAGGCAGTATAGAGACCAAACATAAGAGGATTATGGGAATGTGGTTTAGCCTAATCATGTGATACGAATCATATACTCACCAATAAAAGTAGTTGGAAACAAAAATGGTGAAACTAACATGGAACCTTAAACAAAATGCCTGTGTCACCCACATGTTAGGCTCCTTTTTCTCTCTCAAAATATGAAATGTGGACAAACATGGATCCAATACAATTGATTATACATGTGTTTATTTATTGATATGCTGATTTCATAAAGATTTCTTGTAAATGTTTCTCATAAGTATTCTGGCACTTTTAACTAGAACCCCCTTTGATCCAAATGACATTTTACTAATTTAAGAACACATATGCTTCATCTACTGCACAAGTTGGATCCTCATTTAAAACTAGGGATCTATTATCAACCTTTCACCCTCAACATTGGGTCTCAAATTCACTGGTTTGGGAGTCACACCTAAATGGTGCCTTTCCATCTTCAGAGGAAGCTAAAAAATCTATTCATCTCAAAAATCCCTACTAGATGTCTACACGACAATGACTAGTGGAACATAATTTGTTGTAAATAGTTTCCATCTCAAACCATTTCATGGTCATATCCATGGAAGGAAATAATATGTTCCTTCCTTATCTAGGGAGTTTGATCAATAGGTCACTAATAGACTCATCTAGATAGCATAAGGGTCCCTCTAAAGGGATCCTTCTAGCATTCACCATCACCAATGTTACAAATCAATAAAACCTCTATATGATGCGTGTGTTTACCTCGGGAGTCTGACCTAAGTCTCCCAAACCTAGGTAGTTAGGAAAACCCACTGAGGGTAGTGAACAATCAACCAAGAACATGGCCCTACATCTATACCCTCCGAAGAATCCCACTAACTAAATATGGTGGCAAACTATGAGCAAGAGGACACATTTTCCCACATTTACTAAGCTTGTCGGTATAATATGGTATTATTCAAAGAAATCACCAAGAATATTTTGGTAAAAAATATAGGGAATACCCATATCATTTCCCACTTACTTGATTAACATCGGTATATACCTATATGAAATGGAGGAAAAGATCAGGCCCATACACATTCTCCAAAAATAGAATAAGAAAATATGCATGTTCTGGCCACTGAAGTCACCTAGAATATTCTAAAAATGGTTAAAGTGAAGACACACAACTATTCTACCATAATTTGGGTGACTCATTAACACAATATGAGGAGATTTAGAGAAGATACACATCTTTTCTCCCAACGTACAGTGTATCTAGTTGAATGCAGAGGTTATAGGAGTTTGGGTCATATTTTGAACATATTCAAAACTTTTCCACCAGTTCCTCCTAGGGGGATAATATCTTTACATATTCCACATTATTATGTGGGTCCTCTTAATTTTTAGTAGGGATGTAGCTATAATACCACATACTGCTGAGGCCAAGGTGGTAGTCGACATAGTTGATACTAGACTCAGGAATTAATGTGCATGAAATGTGATCCCACTCAGAATAGTCAGGTTATAGCATAGAGTCATGGTATGGAAAAACTAAATGAAGTTCAACATATGATAGGGAGCATAATTAAAATTCATCTATTGTTTGAGGTACTTATCTAGTAACCTCTACTATAGATTATACATTATTTGACACAAGTGCATCATACAATGTTATATTTGATACATTTCTAGAGATTCTGGTCCTTGATATAGTGTATTTATGTGTCATTAAGAATATGTAAACCTCATTGGTTATTCGATCAATGATTGTTCAATGATGGAATTATTTTCCCCATCAGATAGGAAAATGTTTTTTTATATAGAATTCATTCTTTCCCATCATGTAACTGTATGATGTAATTATTGGAATGGATTTCATGCTTCCCTATAGATCCATTATTGATTATTATCACTATAGAATTATGGTCGATTGTTTGTATGATGTCTCCTATTTCATCATGATGAGGATACCAAGTTAAAAATAACATTTTATTTGTTTGTATGATGTCTCCTGTTCCATTTTATAGTTTGATTTGTTTTTCAGGGTAGTGGGGCAGTAGAAGCAAAACTGCAATTTTTTTTTCTGGTCAACATTTCACGGCGGTTTTAACCGCCGCTAATGCTTTACTGGTCAGCATTTCACGGCGGTTATAACCACTGCTAATGATTTAGTGGTAAAACATTAGCGGTGGTTAAAACTTCCGTGACATGTAATCGGTTTATATTTAGCAGCGGTTTTTACCGCCGCGAATAAAAAAATATCCGACACCCGTCAAACCGCCGCTAAAGTCACGAAAACCGCCGCAAAATGAGGCATCTACAACGCTTACCTTAAACCACCACGAAATGGAAAAAACCGCCACTAATAGATTGCCGATTCCCAGTTTAGCGGCGTTTTAAACCGCCTCTATATGAAAAAAAAACTGCCGGTAATAGCCGGTTTTGTTGTAGTGTAACTGCCTTGCCATCCTCATCTTTTGATAATTTTATCTGGGTAGCAACTGAAGTCTTAATCTCCTTGGAATTCTCCATTAAAAACCTTATTAGATCCTCCTTGGTGTATTTGGATTGTGAAATGAATGTTCCATTCCTTCCTTGTGTCACCTGTAGACCAAGGAAAAATGTTAGCTATCTAATCATTGTCATTTCGAACTCACTTTTCATGAATTCAGAAAACTATCTTCACTGATCTTCATCTGATCCACTAAATATTATGTCGTAGACATAAACCAAGACCATCATTCTTTGATTACTATTGTTCTTGAAATAGAGATTGTAATCAACTCACCCACAATGGAAACCAATCTTCTTCAAGTACTGGTCAATCCTTGAGTACTATTCTCTTGGTGCTTGTTTCAGCCCATACAATGCCTTATTCAGTCTGCAAAGCTTGTTCTCATCCTCAGGAATCAGAAAACCATCTGGCTGCTCAATATACACCTCTTCCTCCAGAACCCCGTTAAAAAATGCAGATTTGACGTCCATCTGGAACACTTTGAACTTCCGTTGCACTGTGATGGATTGGAATAATCTGATTGTCTCCAACCTTGAAACCGGTGAAAATGTCTCATAAACATCTATTCCCTCGATCTAGGAGTACCCCTTGCACACTAGTCATGATTTGTTCCAAATAACTGTGCCATCTTTATTCATCTTATTGCGATAGACCCATTTAGTCCCGATGACATTCTTATTTTCCGGCCTCGAAACAATCTCCCACGTCTGATTTTTCTCAATTTGATCGATCTCTTCATTCATTTCCTGAAGCCATTTTTCATCTTCAGCAGCATCAGTGAAGAAATTCAGCTCAACCTGTGATAGTAGAGATGTATGCTGCAGTGATTTCATTCTTCTTGTCTGAACTGGGGATGACTGATCACCAATGATATTTTGCCTATCAATTTTAGCTCGAATCCTTAGCTTTTGTGCAGATACATACTTTACTACCTCATGCTCATCATCAATATCTTCTTCTGAATCAACATCATCCACTTATGCTTCCCCTGTGTTGCTTTCTTCCTCATCACTCTCATCAATAAATTGTTCACTGCGCTATTGAATGATCTCCTCATTTTCCACTACAGTGACATCATTGCTCTCAACTACTTTTCCCAGCCTTTTTTTAAAGCATTTATATGCCTTGCTTTTTCCTGAGTATCCAAGGAATATTCCCTCATATCCTCATGATTCATATTTCATAGGTTTTTCCTTGTTGAGGATAAAACACTTACTTCCAAATATTTGAAAGTATGTCACTGTTGGCTTCTTTCCATACCACATTTCATACGGAGTCTTTCCTTCCTTCAGACACAATAGAGCCTTGTTAGAAATGTAGACCGATGTCAAAACTACTTCCTTCCAAAATTTCTCTGGTAGGTCTTTTTCAATGACCATTGTTCTGGCCATATTATTGATGATCCGATTTCTCCTTTCAACCACTCCATTCTGTTGTGGAGTTCTTACTGAAGAAACTTGATGCCTTATCCCATGTTTCTCGAGATAGTCTTCCACCTAACTATTTGTGAATTCCATACCATTATCAGTACGGAACTTTAGAATTTTCTATCCAAGCATCCTTTCGCACTCCCTTCGGTACTGTTTTAAGTAGATGAATACATCTGACTTAAGGTCAATAAAAAATACCCATGCCATTCTGCTATAGTCATCAATGAAAATAACATGGTACCTCTTTCTGTCAATTTCTCTTAGTGTGATAGGACCACAAACATCAGCATGCACGAATTCAAGAACTCTTGTTGACTTATTTTCCTTTGCCTTATATGTATTTCTGATGAGCTTCCCTTGTTGCCATGAATCACATGTGTGCGTACGATAATGTGATAGCTTAGGTAGGTCTCTTGCTGCATCACACTTTACCAGATCTTCCAGGGATGGTTGGCATAGATGACCTAGTCATTTATGCCACAACTTGTTTTATTCCTCTCTGGATAGAAAGCACATATCTTCTTCTCCACTTACCAGGTAGAGATTTCCATTTGTTCTCTTTCCCTGTAGAACCAATGCCCCATCTCTTCCTTTGAAGATACACACCTTCTTAGAAAACCTTATAGAATTTCCTGAGTCACATAGTTGACTAATGCTAAGCAAATTGTGACTGAGGCCTTCTACTACTAAGACATCAGCCCGTCTCATTTCTTTGCCCTCAAACTTGGCCTCTTCTGATCCAATTATCTTCAGGCCTTCATCATTTCCAAACTTAAAAACTCCTTCTTTGTCATATTTTACGCCTGTAATGAGATACTTATTACCTGTCATGTGAGATGTGCAGCCAGTGTCAAGGATCGACACACCAGATCAATCTAATGCTTTAAGGGAAATTTCTTTCACCACTGCCTTCTCATCCTTTTTCTTCTTGGTCCATGCTTTTGCCTTCATACTTGAGATGGATTGAGACTTCTGATCTTTCCCAGAGTATGATGGACCAACTTCATCTTGCAAAGGTGCAAACCTATTTTGCGTTTTCAACTCACATGTTGATTCATTGATCTGCTGCTTGCGAACATTTTGGTTCTGCTTTGGCACATCCCTCTGTATGGTCGAAGTGCAGTACCTATATATGTGCCCAAATCCTCCGCACCAAAAATAGTGCCTTTAGAAATATGTTCTAGAGAACCTTTCTCTATTTGGCTTGAACCTTTGTTCTTGTGCCCTTCAATATCTCTTGGCTATGGAATAGAAATTCTATGAATGTACCATTTTTCCACAACAATAACACCTCATATAAGGTTCATTTATTTGTGTTACTTATAAACTGCTAGTTTCCCTTTTGGATTTATGAATATTCTGATTCTGCCCTGTGCCCAAATCCACCACCAGTCTCGGAGTGGGTGCTTGTGGTCTGACCTCAACTTTTACAGCTTTCTGTTTTCGATCAAGCGCCAGACCAGTCTTAACATCTGAACAAAGTTGATTCTTCTTTTCTGCTGAACCACTATTCTCCACTTTCAGCTTCTCAGTTTTTTGAGTGATCTACTTTCCTGGTGATCTAGTAGGAGTCAAGAGTTTTTCTTGATCTTTAAAATTTTTCCGAAAACTGACAAATTCTCCTTCAAGTTCTTCAATATGCTTGATTTGATCCTTCCTTGTGTTATTTAATCTATCGATCTACCTTTTCTGTTCTTCAATTTTTATTTTATACTCACTAACTGATTCTTGGTCCTTTGGTGTTGAGGACTTGAGTTTCTCAATTTCTTCTATCAACTCAGACTTCTCTTCTTCCTGCTGCTGTATATATAGTTTGGCGTCACAAACAACTTTTTTTGCTTTCTTTTTTTTGGCTCTCCAAACATCTATCTCTTCAAGAGCAGCCTCTAACTCTGCTTTCATATCAACTCTTCCCTCAACTTCTTCTTCTTCATCAGCTTCGGTTTCGTTCTTATTCTGAGAACTACCGACAATTGCCACAATAGCATTTTCTCCTTAGTATATGTAGTTCTCTATCTCTTCAACCTCCTCAACCTCAGACTCATCTGAACTGTCATATTCTTTTGAAAGAAGGTTCTTTTTCTTAAAGAAATTTCTCTTGAATTGTTTCTTTCCTTTACCATAGGCTGGAGGATTCTTCTTGGGAATTTTGATTTCATCGACGTCATCATCCTCTTGGAATTTTTTGGGGCACCTTGCCGCAAGATGTCCAACCTTTCCACATAAAAAAAAGCAAGTGTAAGCTTCCCTTTAAACTTTCCTTTTCCTATTTGAAGGTTTGAGGAGAGGAATGATATCACCTCATATGTATCTTCTTCTTCCTGAGATTCTTCAATGGCGAGCTTCTTCATGGCCTTAAATGCCTCCTCTTTGGATTTACCCTTTTCCAAAACATCGTTATCATCATTTCTCATTTCATATGCAACAAGGGTGCTGTGCAGGTTATCCAGTGTCAGATCTTTTGGGTCTTTATCTTCCAAAACTGAAACTTTCGGATTGAACCGAGGTGGAAGTTTCCTTAAGATACGCTTCACAATCTTTATGTCTTAAATAACTTCTCCAAGACCTCGCATGTCCTCTACAACAACATTTACCCTACCAAAGAATGCATCAAAAGATTCATTCAGGTTCATCCTAATATCTTCATACTTGTTCCACAACACTTGCAACTTTGCTTCTCTAACCTTTGTATCACCTTCATATATGTTCAACAGCTTTTCCCACATAGCATGTGATGTTTTGCATGACATCACCTTTGTATATATATAATTGGATGGGGCTCCCCCTATAGCATTGATTCCCTTTGCATCAGCATCCAATTCTCTTCGCTCAGCTTCTGATAAAGCACCACTATTAATATCAGCTGTGATACCATGCATTGCTACTGTAAACACATCTATTCCTAATGATCAGAAGTAGTGTTGCATCTGATTCTTCCATAGCTGGAAATTGTTCCCGTCGAATATCGGAATCCCTTTATGATTAGTGACCTCAATTTGAGAGAGAAACATTGATATTAACCTTTCTCTATGATACCAATTGTTAGGTCCACTAAGCTAGATACCCTGAGAGGGGGGGTGAATCAGGGTATGGCAGCTTAAAACAACTGCCCCTTTTGATCTTGTTCTGCTGTTAGACAAAACCCTCTTCTCTATCCTTCCCGATGCAGAGTATGAACAAACCATAAAGTATGCACAAGACACAATGATTTTTACTTGGTTCACCCTCACTGGGCTACGTCCAAGGAGCATACACCAGCAGTGTGTCGATGTACAAATTCCACTATAAGCGCACTGCTGTTTACAAGTTTGAAGCAGACTCACTATCCCTCCTGGTTTACAACCACTCACAACTTGAGAACTCACTGCTCTCTCAACTGAAGTGATCTCACTGCTTCTTCAGAAGATCCACTCACAATTTATAGACCTGTAGGTATCTTCATTTTAATGAAAGAATACATCCTCAACTGTTGATAGATGCTCTATTTAAGTTCAAAGTTTATCCACTGATGAATACCCCTTTTTCCCCGAAACACTGAGAAATTCCTTTGGAAAATACCTTCGCAAAGCACCCTACTTCGCGAGGCTCCCAATTTTGCGAAGCTTAAACAAGCCTTCGCGAAGCTCCTACCTTTTCGCGAAGCACTCTCGTGAATCACTCTTGCGAAGCTCAAGCCTTCGCAATGCTTAGTCCGTCGCGGAGCTCCTGCCTCTTCTCGAAGCACACTTCTTAGAGCATGCGGCCTCGCGAAGTGCACTGGCTTTCGTGGAGCTAGATTAGCCGCCGTGAAGAACCACTCTTTCGCAAAGAACACTTACTTCGCGAACCGAGATAAAAATATTTTATTTAAAAATATCTCTGCTTCTCTCGAGGGGTCGACCTGTATTTATAGGCAATTCCACCGACCCTTGACCCTTCCGCGTGAAGTCAGCACCACGTCATCGCCAATCTTGAAGATCCGAAGTTTTCGCCGTAATTCTGTCAATATCACGAAGCACCATGGAAATTTTCTGATCGCGGATCTCTTCGTAATCGTGGAGCATCCCATCAATATTATTTCGCGCCTTTTCCGTGAATCTCCCTCGCAAAGCCCTTCACCGCCGCGATGCGCTTCAACTCTGCCGTTCGCGAAGCTTGACGTAATCGCGAAAATCACCACCATCATTCTTCTGGTCTTTGTGAATTTCAAACCATGAAGCCTATCGTCGTGAAATTCATACCTTTTCCATATTAAAATATGATCTTCATGGAAATCCTATTTTCGCGATGCTCACCAACCTCCAAATTTTAGACCCCAAAAATTTGGCAAACACTGGGAAACTGCACCACCTTGTACTGCTCTTTTGTACTGCCTCCAGATCATCCATTCCTTTTTCATCGCTCTTTTTCAACATGGATTTTCAACAACTTCTCTGGAACTCGACAATTCTCCATGGAAACCTTCTTTGTCAACAAACACAATCAACCCAAAAATGCTGCAATGTTACCTTGAGGGATTTTTTCCCAACAATATCCCCCTTTGGGTTTGTTGACAACTCTTCATAACTCTTCTCAGAATGATTTTCTGCACTTTGATACCTATTTGAAGCTCCTTCCAGCTACTACCACCATTCGCCTCTTGGGATTCTTATCGCGTTCAAGGAATCACTTAACACATACTTTAATCCCATATGAGCAATGCTCGGTGTGAGAAACAAGAGTAGTATGAAAAGTTCATCAATGAAGCACTTCATGTCAGACCCCAATTGTCGATTCCAAACTGATACCAATTGTTAAATTGATACCAATTCTTGAACCACAAAAATACCAATTTGGGATAGCTGGACACCTTCTCACACCATTCCAACATCACTGTTATGCTTTTATCACGATCCTCAGCTGTCGTGATATCTATTCTCTGATCGATCACTTCTAACATTGTCAGATTTGATATTCTCCCCCTATCTCATTGCACTCCCCCTATCTCGCTGCTCCACCTGTCAGCTTCTCCCCATATCAATCATGATTTATCAAATTTCCACACTGTCTCCCCCTTGAACAATCACTATTTTATCCCCCTTTATCAACAAACCCAAAGGTCACTCCTTTGCAGTCTGTAATAGAGTAGAGAACACATATCAACACATTAGGGAAAACACATAATACCTCGGGGAGAGGGGGGGTCCCACATCCACATTTTTTTTCAAGTGCGGGGAGTCGATTGGACTCCCATAGCAAGTCAATGACTCTCAAAAGCTTCCTTGGATAATTCCTTTGTTAGGATGTCTGCAACCTATAGTTCTGTAGGCACATACTCCAACTTCACGATCCCCTGCTCAACCTTCTCCTTGATAGAATGATACTTTATCTTAATGTGCTTTGTCCTTGAGTGATGGATGAGATTTTGATGAGATTTATAGAACTTGAGTTATCACACTGGATTCCGATCGGAGACTTCACTTCAACTCCCATATCTTCAAGCTACTGGTTCATCCATAATAACTATGCGCACGCTTGAGTGGCTGCAATATACTCAGCTTCTGTGGTGATCAATGAAATGAAATCTTTCTTCTTGATTAGCTAAGAAATACACAATCTAACAAGATATAATGCACCTCCTGAAATTTATTTTCTGTCATCTGCTGATCCGGCCCAATCTGCATCTGTGTAACCCAATAACACTGATTGAGATTTGTCATTATACATCAGACCAAAATCCACGATGCCTTTGATATACTGAAGTATTATTTTCACTGTAGGCATGTGTCTTTCTTTGGGATTACTCTGATATCTCACTGCTTGGCATGTGGAAAAAACAATATCAGGCCTTGTTGTGGTCAAGTACAACAAACTTCCAATAATTTTCCTGTATTCTATGATATTAACTGCCTTGCCATCCTCATCTTTTGATAATTTCATCTGGGTAGAAACCAGAGTATTCATATCCATGGAATTCTTTATTACAAACCTTCTTAGAACCTCCTTGGAATATTTGTATTGTGAAATGAATGTTCCATTCCTTCCTTGTGTCACCTGTAGACCAAGGAAAAATGTTAGCTCTCCAATCATTGACATTTCGAACTCAATTTTCATGAATTCAGAAAACTATCTGCACTGAGCTTCATCTGATCTGCCAAATATTATGTCGTCGACATAAACCAAGACCATTATCCTTTGATTATTGTTGTTGTTGAAATAGAGATTGTAATCAACTCTCCCACGCTGGAAACCAAGCTTCTTCAAGTACTGGTCAAGCCTTGAGTACCATGCTATTGGTGCTTGTTTCAGCCCATACAATGCCTTATTCAGTATACAAACCTTGTTCTCATCCTCATGAATGAGAAAACCATTTGGCTTCTCAATATACACATCTTCCTCCAGAACCCCATTCAAAAATGCATATTTGACATCCATCTGGAACACTTTGAACTTCCGTTGCACTACGATGGCTAGGAATAATCTGATTGTCTCCAGCCTTGAAACCGGTGCAAATGTCTCATCAACATCTATTCCCTTGATCTGAGAGTACCCATTGCACACTAGTCGTGCTTTGTTCTGAATCACTGTGCCATCTTCATTCATCTTGTTGTGATAGACCCATTTAGTCCAGATGACATTCTTATTTTCCGGCCTCGAAACAATCTCCCATGTCTGATTTTTCTCAATTTGATCAAGCTCTTCATTCATTGCCTGAAGCCAATTTTCATCTTCAACTGCATCAGCGATGTACTTCGGCTCAACCTGTGATATTAGAGATGTCTGCTGTAGTGATTTCATTCTTCTTGTCTGAACTGGGGCTGACTGATCACCAATAATATTCTGCATATCAATTTTAGCTCCACTCCTTGGATTTTGTGTAGATACGGACTTTACTACCTCATGCTCATCATCAGTATCTTCTTCTGAATCAACATCATCCACTTCTGCTTCCCCTTCATTTCTTTCTTCATCATCACTATCATCAGGAAATTGTTCACTGTGCTATTGAATAATCTCCTCATTTTCTACTACAGTGACATCATTTCTCTAAACTACTTTTCAGATCCTTTTGTTAAAGCATTTATATGTCTTGCTTTTTCCTGAGTATCCAAGGAATATCCCCTCATCTCCTCATGATTCATATTTCCTATGTTTTTCCTTGTTGAGGATAAAACACTTACTTACAAATATTCAAAAGTATTTCACAGTTGGATTCTTTCCATACCACATTTCGTACGGAGTATTTCCTTTCTTCGGACACAACAAAGCCCTGTTAGAAATGTAGACCGATGTCAAAACTGCTTCCTTCCAAAATTTCTCTGGTAGGTCTTTTTCAATGAGAATTGTTCTGGCCATGTTGTTGATGATCCTATTTCTCCTTTCAACCACTCCATTATGTTGGGGAGTTCTTACTGAAAAAACTTGATGCCTTATCCCATGTTTCTCGAGATAGTCTTCCACCTAACTGTTTGTGAATTCTGTACCATTATCAGTACGGAACTTCAGAATTTTCTATCCAAGCATCCTTTCGCACGCCCCTCGGTACTGTTTTAAGCAGCTGAACACATCTGACTTATGGGCAATAACAAATACCCATGCCATTATGCTATAGTCATCAATGAAAAGAACATAGTACCTCTTTCCGTCAATTTCTATTGGTGTGATAGGACCACAAACATCAGCAAGCACCAATTCGAGAACTCTTGTTGACTTAGTTTACATTGCCTTATATGTATTTCTGATGATCTTCCCTTGTTGGAATGCATCACATGTGTGTGTACGATCACATGATAGCTTAGGGAGGTCTCTTACTGTATTACACTTTACCAGATCTTCCAGGGATGGTTGGCATAGATGACCTAGTCATTTATGCCACAACTTGTTTTCTTCCTCTCTGGATAGAAAGCACATATCTTCTTCTCCACTTACCAGGTAGAGATTTCCCTTTGTTCTCTTTCCTTGTAGAAACACTACCCTGTCTCTTCCTTTGACGATACATACCTTCTTAGTAAACCTTATAGAATTTCCTGAGTCACATAGTTGACTAACACTAAGAAAACTATGACTGAGGCCTTCTACTACTAAGACCTCAGCACGTCTCATCTCTTTGCCCCCAAACTTGGCCTTTCCTGATCCAATTACCTTATGGCCATCATCATTTCCAAACTTGAAAACTCCTTATTTGTCTCATTTTAAACCTGTAACT
>CAUJRU010003950.1:0-27617 GCA_963277665.1 Viscum album | reverse complement strand
AGTGCTTATGTTCACTATAAATGAATTCCCAACATATGGAAATTTTTATAGATATAGTGTTAAGGGTCATAAAGCATGTCCAATTTGCGAACAACAGACTTTATATTGTCAATTGCATCATGGGAGGAAAACAGTGTACATGGGTCATAGAAAGTTTTTCCCTATAGATCACTCTTATAAAAGACTAAAAAGGGCATTCAATGGATCACAATAATTTGATATTTCTCCAAAACCTTTATCCCCTGATGTGTATTTTGAGAGTGTGGAAAACCTTGATGTGACATTGGGAAAGACACAGAAATCTGGTAATGATAGACATATTTGGAAGAAAAGGTCAATATTTTTTGAGCTACCATATTGGAGATATCATGAAGTGAAACATAATATTGATGTCATGCACATGGAGAAGAATATCTAAGACTGTTTTATAGGAACATTGTTAGATATTAAAGTAAAAAAAAAGATGGGTTGAATGCAAGATTAGACTTACTATCAATGAGAATACGTTTGGAGTTAGCTCCCACTCCTAATGGAAGAAGAACATTTCTTTCCCCAGCTTGTCATAAATTATCCAAGAGGGAGAAAATTATATTTTTTTAGTGTCTTCATGATACACATGTGCCTCAAGGTTATTCTTCAAATGTAAATTGTTTTGTCTCTTTGAAGGATATGAAGTTGATAGGTATAAAATATCATGATTTTCACATCAGGATGCAACAAATTCTACCACTTTCATTGCGTGGAATATTGACTATTTGTGTCAGAAAGACTATTATAAAGTTGTGTTATTTTTCAATTCAATTTTTTATAAGGTTATTGATGTGAATTCTTTGAAAATTTTGTAAAAGGATGAAATTTCTATACTTTTTCAATTGGAAATGTATTTTCCTCCATATTTTTTTGATATAATGGTGCATTTAATGATTCATCTGGTTTGAGAAATAAAGCTTTGTAGACCTGGATAGGCCCCCACCCCTAGACCCCCCCACCCCCATGGAGAAGAATATCTGCGACAATTTGATTGGAAAATTTTTTGATATTAAAGGAGAGACAAAATATGGGTTTAATGCAATATTAGACATACTATCAATGGGAATACATTTGGAGTTAGCTCCCACTCCTAATGAAAGATGAACATTTCTTCCCCTAGCTTGTCATACATTATCCAAGATGGAGAAAATTAGATTTTTTCAGTGTCTTAATGATATCAAAGTGCCTCAAGGTTATTTATCAAATGTAAATTTTTTTTCCTCTTTGAAGGATTTGATGTTGATAGGTATGAAATATCATGATTTTCATATCATGATGCAAAAACTTCTACTAGTTTTATTGCGTGGAATATTTCCCATCCATGTCAGAAAGACTATAATGAAGTTGTGTTATTTTTTCAATTCAATTTGTAATAAGGCGATTGATTTGAATTCTTTGAACATTTTGGAAAAGGATGCAATTTCTATACTTTGTCAATTGGAAATGTATTTTCCTCCATCTTTTTTTGATACAATGGTGCATTTAATGATTCATATGGTTCGAGAAATAAAGCTGTGTGGACCTGTATATCTTCATTGGATGTATCCTTTTGAAAAGTATATGAAAATATTTAAGGGGTATGTTAAGAATCCATATCGACCTAAAGCCTCTATTTTTGAAAAGAAAATTTCTATCATATTGTCCGAAATGTGGGATATCATAGTATAAGTCAAAAGAAAAATCATAGGCTGATATAGAGATTACAAAGATCCCTTCGAAGGTATTTCGTTATCTTCTTATAATTCATCATTTGAATGTTTATTTGCTAATTCATATGATGAAAAATGTTAAGATTGCATGCTGATGAGTGGATATGTGATTGAAAAATACGTCATCCAGCTGATTGTACACCATGGAAGAAAATTGATGAGCAGTATCCTACATTTGGAAATGAAATCAGAAATCTCAGACTACGGTTGTGCATAGATGGAATGAATCCATAATGAAACCTTAGTAGCACACATAGTTCATGGCCTTTTTTATTGGTAATTTACAACCTCTCTCCTAAATTTTGTATGAAGTGAAAATATGTCATGTTGAGTATAATGATCTATGGTCCGAAGAAACTCGGAAATGTTATTGATGTTTTCTTTTCACCATTGATTGATGATTTTAAACTTATATGGGAGGATCATATTAGGGTGTATGATTCTTATAAAATGGAATATTTTCAACTGTATATAGTTCTTATGTTCACTATAAATGACTTCCTAGAATATGGAAATTTTTCTGGATACAGTGTTAAGGGGAAAAAAGCATGTCCAATTTGCGAAAAACATACTTCATATTGTCTATTGCATCATGGGAGGAAAACAGTGTACATTGGTCATCAAAAGTTTTTGCCGATGGATCACTCTTATAGAAGACTAAAAAAGGAATTCAATGGCTCACAAGAAGTTGATATTGCTCCAAAACCTTTATCCCCTGATGTGTATTTTGAGAGGGTGGAAAACCTTGATGTGACATTGGGAAAGACACATAAATCTGGTAATGATAGACATATTTGGAAGAAAAGGTCAATATTTTTTGAGCTACCATATTAGAGATATCATGAAGTGAAACATAATATTGATTTCATACACGCAGAGAATAATATCTATGAGAATTTTATTGGAACATTGTTAGATATTAAAGGAAAGAAAAAAGATGGGTTGAATGCAAGATTATACTTGCTATCAATGGGAATACGTTTGCAGTTAGCTCCCACTCCTAGTGGAAGACGAACATTTCTTCCCCTATCTTGTCATACATTATCCAAGAGGGAGAAAATTATATTTTTTCAGCATCTTAATGATATCAAAGTGCCTCAAGGTTATTCATCAAATGTAAAAAAAATTTCACTTTCAAGGATTTTATGTTGATAGGTATGAAATATCATGATTGTCACGTCATGATGCAACAACTTCTACCAGTTTCATTGCAGGGAATATTTCCCATCTATGTTAGAAATACTATAATGAAGTTGTGTTATTTTTTCAATTCAATTTGTAATAAGGTGATTGATGTGAATGCTTTTAAAATTTTGGAAAAGGATGAAATTTCTATACATTTTCAATTGGAAATGTATTTTCCTCCATCTTTTTTTGATATAATGATACATTTAATGAATCATATGGTTCGAGAAATAAATCTTTGTGGACCTGTATATCTTCGTTGGATGTATCCTTTTGAAAGTTATATGAAAATATTGAAGGGGTATGTTAATAATACATATCAACCTGAAGCCTCCATTATTGAAAAGTATATTTCTAAGTAGGTTGCTGAGTTTTTCATGAGCTACTTGGCTACAGCAGAGCACATTGGTTTTCCTCCATTTCTCCATGAATTAGTTAATAATGAGAGAAAAGGGATTTGTGGTTTGATAGTCAAATCGTTGTTATCTGAACAGATTAAGAAGTTATAATTATATATCTTGAATAACATAGCTAATGCTAAACTGTATATCACATTGTATATCAATGAGTTGAAACAATGTCATCCAAAGAAGAAAGAAATGTGGATTTTAAATGATCACAAAAAAACATTTTTGTCATGGTTTAAAAAGACCTTTATTGGTAGATTATATGTATCAGAGACATTAAGATGGTTAGTGAGTGGTCCAAGTTTTAATATGATAATATGGTCCGGGTATGAAATTAATGGCTATACATTTCCTATGAAAGATCAGTACAACAGAAGTGCAGTTTAGAATAGTGGTGTATTGGTGTTTGTAGAAGTAATGCATTTTTCGAGTTCTAAAGACAAAAACCCATTTTCTACATCAAGTGCATATTATGGAGTCATTGAAGAAATATGAGAGGTTGATTACTTTAAAATTAAAGTTCTTGTTTTTAACTGCAAATAGTTTATCAGTAATAACAGTGTCATACATGATAAATATAGAATGACAATTGTTAATATGAATAGATTAGAAGACAGAACATATTCTTTTATAATGGAAACACATGCAAAACATATTTTTTATGTAGTTGATCAATCAGATATGTAGTGGTATGTTGTTTTACAAGGGAAAAAACAATATGTTGGTGATGATAAACTTGATGAAGATGCTGATTTATGTGAGATCCCTAATTCCATGGAAAGATTAGAAGAACATAATGATGAGCATGTTGAAGATAGGGTTTGTTCCATAAGGAACGATCATGACAAAGGAAATTGAGAAAACAATCCATTTGTATATTCCTAATATTACATGTGACATATGTTAATTTCTTGTTTACATTTATTATTGTTGACGCTCCTTTCGTCACAGAATCTAAAGATCGGAAAAGGGAATATCTGAGCTCAAAGTGATTCAGCCTTTGAAGAAAACATCAAAAATCAACAAAGGAAGGAAGAAAGGATCAACAACAACCTCACCGCGCAAGTTATCTAACTAGCGCGCAAGTGTACTTGCGCGGCTACCTTGGTCGCGCAGGTGACTTGCGCGACCTAATTGGTAACCGCCCGGTAACCGCCCGGGGTCTTCTTTTGCCTATAAATAGACCCTGTGGGCCCCCCATTCGAGAGGATCTTTTTCCAGAAACTCGGATTGAAGCTCCCGACGCCCAAGTCTCTTCTCAAAGCTTCCGGAACACTTCTAAGGTAATTTCTTACCTAGAACGGAAGATCTAAAGAGAAGAAAGAAGACCTAAGTGTTGAAACTTATCAAACACTTGTGCGCCGACTTATTTACTTCAATATAACTTGCGCGTCCCTTTTCTGGAAGAACCTAGAGAACATTCTAAAGGATTTAAAAAAGATTCGCTCAAGTATTTCATTGCTGGTTGAAAATCGCGCAAGTACACTATGTGTCGCGCAGGTATACCTGTGCGACCAACACTTGCGCGCCCACGGAAGACTTGAGCGCCTTGCAAGACTTGCGCGCCCCTATCTTTTTGGGTGCCCATCTTTCCCATTTTTACCCCTCTTAATCCATTTCAACTTTCCTTTTCAAGATTCAGTCTTCAAGACACTCTTCAAAGCCATTTATGGCATGATTTCTTGATTTGACTTTCTTATCTGAAAGGAATTCTGTGGAATCTCTCTCAAAGTCTAGTGATTTAAATATCCTTATGTCACTAAAATACGGAGAGTTCATTCATTTAACCTCATCCTTTAAGATGAGAGAATCCTAACCTGGGTCTCCTTTTCAGGAATAATCCCCAGTGATAAAACCTTTAATCTGGGCATCTTCCTCAGGAGTAAGCCCCAAATTCTTAAAGTTCCCAACCTCAAATATGGGCATCCTCTTCAGGAATAAGCCCCAAACCTTAATCCCTAACCTGGGTCTCCTTTTTCAGGAATAAGACTCAGTCATAACCTTGGGCTTCCTTTTAAAGAATAAGCCCCAAGTCTCCTAACCTGGGTCTCCTTTTTCAGGAATAAGACTCAGTCATAACCTTGGGCTTCCTTTTAAAGAATAAGCCCCAAGTCTCCTAACCTGGGTCTCCTTTTTCAGGAATAAGACTCAGTCATAACCTTGGGATTCCTTTTAAAGAATAAGCCCCAAGTATCCTTAAATTTCTCTTAACCAGTCATAATTTACCTTTGATTTGGGTTTCCTTTTCAGGAGTAAAACCCCATCATAAGTCCCCTCCTAACTTGGGCATCCTCCTTAAGAGTAAGCCCCAAGATTAGAGTATTCAAATCTCCATGAAGTACATATTACTTTATGGACCCTGTTCATGGATTTTCTCCCTAAAAGTAAATCCTAAACCTTCATCTATCTGGGCAGTCATCCATACATAAGCCCCAAACAAATTCTTATGATTGCATCTTTCATGGCACAATTGTCTAAATTTTACCAATACCTCTTGTTTCTCACACCGAGCATGACTCACGTGAGCTTAGAGTGTAAAAGTAATTATGACATTCATCTTTGAGCCATCAATCATAAACATCATACTCCATTTTTCGAACTACGTGGGTTCTGATTCCTTTTCCAAAACAAAGGATACGTAGGTAGCCCATTTATGGGTTCGATCCCAACTTTGAAATAATCTCTGTCCTTCTAAATGACGATAAACTTCAAGTTCCCCACTGAGTGGCTTTAAAACCAGCCTGGTCATCATAATGACCAAGAGACTTTTATATAAATGTTTTGAAGGATACCATTGACCAAGAATCTCTAAACAGATATAGATGATTCTCTATTGATGAAGAACCTCGAATACATATAAAAGATTCTCTAAATTTCTTGCATATTTAATCATTGATTGTTAAAACTAAAGGAAAGCACATTTTATACTTGGTAATGTAATAAGGATTCACGAACATAACTTAAATCTATAAAGAGAGTCCCAGAGTAGACAATAATTCCCCTCAAAAAGGTGTGATGAGTCCGACCTCCCATCCTCTCGACCAATGCAAATTCCTAAGCCCCATTAGTCCACAAGCTAATGAGCGCCTGCCTTTGGAAAGTAGGTCCAAACGGATGTGGAATCATTGGATGTTTCCGGTTCTACGAACAAACCCGTTAGAAACCGATCGGAACGTTTGAATCTCCCGTCGAGGAGGTCATCCCCGGATTCTGTGCGAAACAAAAATGGTGAACCCGACGTGAATCCTTAACCAAGTTAAAGTGATGTTCTTCTTATTTGTTAGGCCCCTTGGGCCAACAAAGCAATCATTGACATGTGCTCATCCAAAATATGCAGTGGCCGGATTCATCTTGATTATGTCTGTTACATGGAAAATGCACTCTTTTCTCAAGATCTTCTGCAAAATGGATTTCCTTAAATTCACCCCTGTGAATACTGCTGCTGTGAACACCTCTACTGTGAGGTCTTCTGCTGTGAAAACCAATGCTGCTACTCCTGCTGGAACGTCATCCGCTCTGAGGATGACATCACCAACTCAGCGTCTTCAACGCTGGGTTTCTAATGCACTGGTTAAGGAGTACCGTCGCAACGGTACTATCCCAACTCTGGAGGCCGCTCGTCAAGCCCTCCAAGTTAACAACTCTACCTGGTCGTCCGGACAACGGCGGCCAGCAATCAAGAAGCAGGCGGTGCTGACTACCGTCTCCAACCGTTTCGGGTCATTATCCCCGGAATGCAATTTCCATTCACTCCCTTACTCTGAGGAAGTGAATGAGCAGGTCCCGCAGGACCTTAATTCAAAAAGACAGGAGTCCTTCTCAAGGGCTCCCATCAACAATCGCTACCAGACTCGTGCGGTAGTGCGCCCTCAACATGATGAGGTTACCGACTCCAGGCATTCATCTCAGGTTCCTCGAACCCGAGCAGGCAAGATGAACCGCCAGAGACGGAATCCGGTTAACAATAGGTGGGTTGTCATCCCTTCCATATCCGGAGAAGTCCACCAACCTAACTTGGTGGCAAACAACGATCAGGCATACACACTTGTTCGTTTTAATTCCGTTGTCCAGCAGACTCGTCTGACAGCATCAAGCCTATCCTGCCAGGCAATTCCGGCGGAGTACCATAGGCAGGAACATACACCTGCTTATACATCACCAGTTAGTCAGCAGGCTCGTCTGACTACATATGATGGATCTCGTCAACCGCATTTGGTGAAGTGTAATCAGCAGGCACATACACCTGCTAATACTAATCAGGCCTACCAACAGTCTCGCTTGGTAGCGCCCGGAGAAGTCAGTCGGAAAGTCCCGATGACAAACAGGAGGCAGACTCAACTCTCTGCCTCCACACTTGAGTACTGTCAGGATTCACTGACAGGAAAAGGAGGACAGGAGCAGGCACATACACCTACTCCAAGCCCGGAATGGACGTATATCCTCGTTCCGGCGGCTGAAGTCACCAAACATATTTTGTCAATGGTGAAAGAGTAGAAGAAAATTCCTGCTCATATTATGGATGCTTGCCAGGATATCATAACAGCTTCAGCATCATCTCAGGGACAGACACATAAATCTATCCCTAGCAATGGAGTGACACATCAACGATTCACTCCAGAACAGACACACACATCTGTTCCAGTCCAAGAGGGTTATGGGGCATACTCCCCCATATTATACGGACAACCAAGTCAGGCACATACACCTGATTTGAGTGGAGATCGTCAGCCTAACCTGACCATATTTCCTGATCAGGCACATACACCTCCTCAGAGCAATCACTTTCGTCATCAAGTGGTTTCTAAAGCGAGTAAGAAGTCATCTAAGAAAAAGATCCGCCCAGCACAGTCAGGAGATCAAAGGCCAATCTGCAACAAGGCCTTGCTCGATGCTGGAGTTCTTGAAGCCCTCAGACATTTATCTTTCGGAATTCAAGATTCTACTCCCTCAGTTCCCAATAACGGGAACATTAATTCTGAAGGTCTTCAACAGACACTTCCTCATGAAGACTTGCTTCATGAAAATTCTGGCAATCTTGAAGTTTATTCTTCAGATGAGAGCCACAGGAACCCTCTGTGTGGTCAGAAGACCAAGGAGCAAGATATTTCATCTTTTGCTGTAACCCATCATGACGGTCCTCCTCATGGTGATGAACTTCGCTGCGAAAGTCCTCTCCGCAGTAGTGATTCACGTTGTCTCGAAAATTCTTCAGAAGGCAATGTAGTGACGAGAAAGCCCTCCTATCTCGAGGCACTTGCAAACGTAAAACCAGTCATGTCTGATGCTTTACTATCGGCAGGTGAAACTCTTTCTCCATCAGAAGATAGCCTGGGGTTCAGGTTATTCTACGAACCATCCCTGGGTCATTCATCTTCCAGCATGAATAGTGATTTATCTACCAATCTTGTTGAATCCGATGAAGCAACAAGGAAATACCAACTCTGGTCCAAACAGGTAGAAGAATCTTCATTTAATGATAAAGAGGAAATGCTGAACATGAGGAAAAAACTGGCAAAAGGTGAAGTACCAGTCATGTTTTGGCCTTTGGCTGACTCCCAGTACGACATTCCAAAGATGTTGACGGATGATGGAATCCATGATATTCGTCTCAACATATGGAAAACTCTTTGTCAATTAAAGAAGAAGGTATTATCTTACGATGAATATGAAAATCATCTTAAGATAATAGACGGGTTACAACGCCAGATTGATTTGGCATCTCTATCAGTCTCTCGGTATCCGAAGGCTGAAAAGCAACAGAGAACCCTTCAACGTTCATGCCTTGGCGCACTAAGAAAATTGTGTCAGTTAATTGCAAATGCTCCACCTGATGTTCATATCAGAGGATGGGGTGTTCACAGAGCACTACATTTCACAGTGCTTTCCGGTCAGCAAAGCCCGCCGAAAATGGTCTCATGCAATGTTATTGCCCATGGCCGGCCACAGTCAATGGGCTTTGTTCATAATCAAAATCTTGCTCAAGAACAAGCTTCAACTAGTTCCTCTCGAAATCAAGTATATAGAGAACAAGTTGTTGAATTGCTCCTACATCAAGCAGGCGAGAATATTGCACAAGCCTCTCGTCTGGAGCAAACACGTCATCAAATGACAGAAGTTTCGGAAATCATCCAACGGTCTGTTGAACCAGGTGATAAAAGTGGATACAGGTTAATGCATCCAGCTAATTTCCGAACTAAGATTCGCAAGATCAAGAGATATTTTAAGAAGATCTCAGACATAGCATGTCAAGAGACACCCCAGCTTGCCAGACTGGGGACTTCTCTAACCCAACCCTCAGAGTCAATGAATGGGATTCGAGGAGTTGAGCGGAAGCAGCAGGAACATCCCCAGTCCACCGGACTGGGGACTTTTTCAAATCCTCAATCCCTCCCTCAGAGAAAGTCAGTATTCTCTCGATTAGGGAATAAGCCTCAAGAGGAACGAAGAGCCAAGCTGTCAGGAGATTCTCTCCAAGTGACGGTTCTCCAAGAAATTACTGAGGGATCAAGTCAACGGAATGCCATGTCTCATCATGGACATGGAAGGAGACAATATCACAGAAATGCTGATAGAAAGGATTCCATGCAATATGAATCCATTAATTTCATCAATGCCGTTGCTGCTGATTCACCAGATGAGGCTCAATCAGAGGGATCAGACGAAGAGGTTCCTGCTCAAGAAGTCGCGCACACAGACCTAAATGAAGAAGGTGTGCGCACACGTAATCAAAGGCTTAACCAAAATCTGGGTATTTCTTCAAGTAACCCACTTCCCCCTCTCCGAAAAAGATCCAATAAGGGGAAAGGAAAGAATCAGGTTACTTCTCACCCTTCCTCTGAAGGAGGTCAATCGCTCTCATTAGAGCAAAGGTTTGCACAACAGGAGGAAGAAATGAAAGAATTAAGAAGGTTGAATGCAGAACTACTTCAGAGTAGTCTTCTTCTTAAGAATTCTGAAGTCCGACAGCCGAAGGAATTTGTTGTAACTACTGAGATGGATCAAGAATATCCTCCTTTATCAGTACACCCTCAGAGGTCTAATCCTACGGGTCAAACGCAATAACGATTGGCAGCACTACCATTAGTTGCAGCACCAACCACCACGTCTGTCCAAGCTCCATTCATTGCACCTACCCAAAACCAAGTTCAACCTGACGTTTCTCAAAAGTTAATAACTACTATTGAGTCATTAACAGCTCGGTTAGAAACTATGGAAGGGAAACGGGCGCAAGTTCAACCTGAAAAGAAAGTTTACCCTGAATGGGTAGATTCAATTTCTCCTCCATCGAGTTTTGGAAACCCTATTTTCCCTACTTTCAATGGATCAGGCGACCCTGAACAACATTTGACGCATTACGTGTCTTGTTGTGATCCTATGATGGGAACTCCAGAGCAGCAAGAAGCAGTGAAACTCAGATGCTTCGTGCGAACCTTGCAAGGACCAGCTTTTGTCTGGTATACAAGATTGCAATCCCGGTCAGTCATCGGATGGGAGGATCTTCGTCAAAAATTCCTTCTTCAGTTTAGCTCAACTTTGCCAAAAACAACAGTTTTCGATCTTACAAACTGCAAGCAAAGGGAAAATGAAAGAGTCTCTGATTTCATTGCTCGTTGGAAGGGATTAACGTATTCCTTGAGTTTAGCACTCCCTCAGGAGGAATTATTGCCAATCTGTGTGGCAAATTTGCGTGACGAATTATGCACGCCATTGATCCCTGTGAAATACACAGGAGGGTTTCGAGACCTTACTTCAATCGCTCAACAGATTGAAGATTCCCTTATACAGGCTAAGGTTAAATCTCGTGTAATTCCATCAGCTCCAGGAAGAAGAACGGGTAAAGCAGAAACTGCTACAGTTATGCTTAAACAGGCACCTGTACCTATTTCTACTTCAAAACCTTCATCTTCTCGAAGGGATCCACCTCCTGAACGCCAACAACAAAGGCTGTTTCGTCCAAATGATCAAAAAGATCAACGACGAAAACAATTTGAGGATATGAAGAGTAAAACATACTCTTTCCGAAGTGAGCAAGTTCCTGGTTACTTCATTTCAGCTCTGGAAAAATAATTTGGTTCAATTACCAGTGCCGAAGAGGCCAAACAAGGAGCGAGATGAAGACCGTCCCAATTATTGTCCCTTTCATCAAATGTTGGGGCATCCCATCCAGGAGTGTTTTGTCTTTAAAGACCTCCTGCAAAAGATGGTCGACTTGGGACAAGTCAAATTGAAGGGTTCTTCAGCTCATGTAGCGTGTATTACCGCTACAGATCCAGAGGAAGGAGGCGAGTGGCAGGAAGTCAAAAGCAAAACTGCGAAAAAATATGATGATTGGATGGTCAGAAAGACAATCAATCAGACCCATTCCATTTTGCGAACACAATTGAAGAAGCCAATTGTGTCTCCTACAAAAGCTGAAGTAAAGCCTCCACAAAAAGACAAATCCTCAAAAGGGAAGCACAATTCAAAGAAGAAAGAGTAATCAGGAGAAGATGAGTATGTATCAAATCCTAAATTGTCTTTGACTCTGGCAGATTTCATGCCATCTACTTCAAAGCCACGGGCACCGTCCCACCAAACGGCACAGCCTAAACAGGTTAACCAGGCAGAGTCTTTATCAGACGAAGAGTTAATCTTTGGTTCTGTTAATATGATTCAATTAACAGATTCATATTCCAGTCTTGATAAGCCTGAATTCCCTGTATCAAATAAGGGAACCCGAGGAAGTTCTAGAGGTTCAGGATATAGGGGAAGACGTGGATCTTTCCGAAGCCACTACTCTAATTCTACCCCTGCTAGCACTGTATATGAAGCAGAAACTCGTGGTAGAGCCCTTCAGCGAACTCAAAAAGAACAAGCAAGTTCTTCTACCAATGGCCAACTCAGTTTCGGCATAGTTATTTTAGAAGACCGATTAAAAGTTCCATCTTCTTTATCTCAGCAAGTAAATGGATCTAATCTGTCTAATTTTCCAAAACCAAGGATGTTGCCAACTTCAATACAAGATGCATCAGCTTCCAAAGCATCTGCTTCCAAGGTACCTGCTAAACCGCATATTCCTATTGGGAAACACAGACCTCTAGATCAAAAGTATGATATATTGAAACACTTGGCCCAAGTACCAGCCAAGTTATCAATTTTGGATGCTTTGAATCTGTCAAGAGATCTTCGGGAAGCACTCATCGAAGCTTTGTTAAGTCCTCAGGAGTTTGAAGCTGAAATTGCTGCAGCTGAAATCTATCACATAGAGAATAATCCTGCGGAATGCCATGCAGTGATATCTTTTACTGATAAAGATGAAGATGATGTTGTGCATGGGCACATAAAACCTTTGTACTTATCTGGCAAATTCAATGGTATAGATGTTCGAAGAGCTTTCATTGACAATGGTTCAGGAGTCAACCTCATGCCCATTCGCACACTTCGTCGATTGGGCCTCACGGAATCTGATTTATCTCCTTCTACCATGATGTTGTAAGGATATGATAAAAATGAACAAGAACCACTGGGAGAAGTTACGCTCAGAACTCAGTTTGGAGATCTTGTTTCCAATTCGGATTTCATGATTGTTGATCAAGACTCAACTTTCAATATCTTGCTTGGAAGACCCTGGCTACATCAGCATGCAGCTATTCCATCATCATACCATCAATGTCTCAAATACTGTTTCGATGGTCAAGTTGGAACATTGTATGGTGATAAGGCCCCGTTCAAGACATGTGAGTCTCAATACATTGAGGCGGAATTTTATCACATGAAGGGAAAAGAAAAATCTACAATGAAGGAAATTACCAAAGTTAATGCTCCATATGGTTTGGAAAAAATTCCAATAAATCCATTTTCACATGTGAGTATAGATTATGTGTTACCTATCAGTGAAATTGAAAAAATAGGCCCAAATCAAAATACTCTTATGGAAAGATCCATAATTTCAATTACGGAAATCGAGCCAGACAACATGGGAGAAATTGGTAACTTACCAAGCAGTGATGAAAGCATAAGTGGTGACGTTTTCATTTCGTCTGCTGAAACCCAACAAGTCTATACTTTGCTAATCAGGCCAGAAGAAGTTATAGCAACACCAGAGGTGAATATTGATGTCGATTCTCAATCCATCATATCCTCTTTATTTCCCAAAGAATACCCTTTATCATCAATAGGGTCGGAAATGGAAGCTTCTTCTTCAAAATGTGAAAATTTTGACATCTCTTATGATCATGAGAATTTCGTTTTTTCATCTACTTTGTAAGTAGAAATGGAAGAAATAACACATGATGAAGAGGAAGAGGAAGATCTTAGAGATGCTCCTCCAGCATTTGAAGAGGGTATCTCTACCACTGTGGATGAACTCAGAGAAGTAAATCTGGGTACAGAGAAAGATCCATGCCCCACTTTAATTAGTGCGGCCATGACCCTTGAAGAGCAAGAGATGTAAATTTCTTTTCTAAATCAAAATAAAGATATTTTTTCTTGGAATTATACAGAGATGCCTGGCCTTGATCCTGATGTTGCCACCCATCATTTGGGTTTTCCAAAAGAACATCGAGGATTCAAGCAAGCCGCGAGAAGAACACACCCAACCTATGATTCCAAAATCGAGGCTGAAGTGGATAAGCTTATCAAATCTAACTTCGTCAGAGAAGTTCAATATCCCAAGTAGTTGGCTAATATTGTCCCTGTAAAGAAGAAGAACGGACAAATTAGGGTTTGCATCGATTTCAGATATCTTAATCGGTATTGTCCTAAAGATGATTTCCCAGTTCCGATTACAGAACTCTTAATTGATGCGACGACTGGCTATGAAGTACATTCTTTCATGGATGGATATTCTGGATATAATCAGATCCGAATGGCCCTAGAAGATGAGGAATATACAGCCTTCAGAGCTCCTCAAGGTGTGTTTTGTTACCGGGTGATGCCCTTTGGTTTAAAGAATGCAGGTGCAACATATCAACGCGCCATGCATCGTATCTTAAAACCTTTTCTAGGGAAGTTTGTTGAATGATATGTAGATGATTTGGTGGTTAAATCCAAACAACGTTTTGATCACTTGGCAGATTTGGAAGTCGTATTCCACAAGCTTCGACAACATAATTTGAAGATGAACCCCTTAAAATGTGCTTTTGGGGTAACCTCAGGAAAATTCCTCAGCTTTGTTGTACGCCATCGTGGTATTGAAGTCGATCCTGAGAAGACCAAATCAATCCTTGGTATGTCACCTCATCAGAATTTGAAAGAATTAAGAGGACTTCAAGGAAACTTAGCCTATATTCGGCGTTTCATCGCCAATTTGGCAGGCAAAAGTTTACCCTTTACCAAATTATTGAAGAAAGGAGTCACTTACCAGTGGACTGAAGAATGTCAAGAAGCATTTGATGTTCTCAAGAAATACCTCTTAAGTCCACCAGTACTTATGCCACCTGTTGAGGGTAGACCTCTTATCCTCTATGTGACAGCTTTAGAGCGATCATTGGGTGCCTTTATCGCTCAAAAGAATGATGCTGGGAATGAAAATAGTCTCTACTATCTCAGTAGAACTATGCTTGAAGCAGAAACCCGGTATTCAAGTATTGAAAGGTGCTGCCTAGCATTAATCTTTGCAGTTCAGAAACTGAGACACTACCTGCAACATCATGAGGTCCAATTGGTATCTCGTAATAATCCGCTCAAATTCATCCTTAGTCGTCCAATGCTTACAGGACGTCTGGCAAGATGGGCGGTTATTCTACAGCAGTTCGACATTCAGTATGTGTCTCAAAAGGAAATTAAGGGCCAAGCTCTGGCTGATTTCCTGGCTGAACATCCTTCAGTGGAAGACACGTATTCAGATATCGAACTCCCTGATGATGAAGTTTTCTCTATTCAAGAGATTCCTCAAACATGGGAAATGTATTTTGATGGTGCTTCTAGAAGTCCAATAGGGAAGAAAATGGAAAATACTAAATTCAACAAAGTTGGTTTAGGAATTGTGCTCATTTCTCCAGATAAGGCAGTGTTACCTTATTCCTTTTTGTTGTGGGAAGGTGGTACCAATAATGAAGCTGAATACCAAGCTCTCATTACAGGCTTGGAGTTAGCGCTTCAAGCAAAAGTGAATCACTTAAAGGTGAAAGGTGATTCAGACCTTGTAATCAAACAAGTCAATGGGGATTATGCCATCAGAAAAGAATAATTAATCCCTTTGTATGATTACGTCAGAGAGTTAATGTCGGAATTCCCTTCAGAACCGACATTTTCTTATGTCCCAAGATCACAAAATGCTCAAGCTGATGCACTGGCTAATATAGCCATAGCTTTAGCAGATCCAAATCGGGACAAAACAACCATCTGTATTGCCCACCGTCGTGCAATTTCACCTTATGTTCAAGTCAGAACAGAGGAAATTAATGAAATTAGTCCCATTCCTGAACCGTATGGTCATACTACAGGATGGATGTCACCTATCAAGGAATACCTTCAAAATGGAACACTTCCACCTGATAGAGCCAAGAAAGAACAAATTCGGCGACATGTGGTCAATTTTACTCTTTATGATGGTCCAAACCACCTCGAGAAAATTCTCTACAAACGTGGTTTTGATGGAGTTCTCTTCAGATGTATTGATGGTGAAGAGACAATGGCTGTCATAAAAGAAGTGCATGCAGGAGTCTGTGGTGCCCACCAGTCTGGACATAGATTGTCTGATCAAATTCGAAGGCTTGGATACTTCTGGCCTTCAATGATACAAGATTGTGTTAATTTCACAAAGAAGTGTCATTCATGCCAAGTATATGACAACTTCATTCATCAACCTCCAGAGTTGCTTCATACAGCTAAATACTCATGGCCATTTTCCACATGGGGAATGGATGTGGTGGGACCTTACCCTTCAGCTACGGCCAAGCAGTTTAAGTACATTATTACTACTACTGATTTCTTTTCCAAATGGGAAGAGGCAGTACCTCTCAAAGAAGTCAGTTCTAAATGCATTGTTAGCTTCATCAAGTCTAACATCATTACTAGATTTGGTGTGCCTCATACCATATTGACGGACAACGACACCAACTTCTCTTCTTCTGAGGTAAAGAAATTGTATCAAGAATACAACATTAAGTCCAACCATTCATCTCGATATCATGCAGCGGCTAATGGCCAGATAGAGGCCTTCAATAAGACTCTTTCAAATATACTGCAAAAGATGGTGGATAAAGATAAGAGGTCATGGACTGATAAACTCTTTCATGCTTTATGGGCTTATCGGGCTACCACTCGCAATGCAACGCGGTATACTCCATATTCATTGGTATATGGAACAGAAGTAGTATTGCCAATTGAAGTTCAATTTCCCTCACTCAGAATAGCCATTTGTGATCAGTTATCAACAGATGAGAAATCCCAAAAGTGGTTGAATGAATTGGAACAGTTAGATGATAAAATATTGTGCACTTTGCACCACTTAGAAATCTATCAGAATCGGATAGCACGAGCTTTTAACAAAAAAGTTCGTCTTTGTTCATTCATTCAGGGAGAATTGGTATTGGTTCTCAGAGCACCAATGATACTAGGAAAGAAGCCTCCCAAGCTTGAACCAAAATGGGAAGGACCTTATTCAATATATAAGGTCTACTCCAATGGAGCGTATTCTCTGATCTCAATGGATGGAGAACACATCACGACTCCAACTAATGCCAGATTTCTGAAGAAGTATTTTGTATAAACACAAAATATTGTTCCCAGATCCAAAATAATCACATTAGATCACACTTATGTCCTACATGACATTAAACTGTTATTATGTCTTATCTACATGACATTAAACTGTACAGAAGATACTATATTTTGTCCGAGATGACATTAAACTATATTGTGTCCTAGCAACATGACATTAAACTGTGTGGCACTTTCAATGTCCAGCATGACGATAAACTTTAAAAAGTCCCCAGAACTGATATCCTCATATTGGTTCACCTTAGTCCTAGCTACATGACTTTAAACTGTACAACAATGGTCCAGTATGACTTTAAACTGCAACTTCGTCCCACATGACATTAAACTGTGAAAAAGTTCCCTAAAGCGTCCAACATGACCTTAAACTGCATCATCCCTGGTCCATGTATATGACCATAAACTATTTGCAAATCCCTTATGTCCAGCAAGACGTTAAACTGTGACGTCCTAAACTACATGACGCTAAACTGTATAAAAGTCCCTCACGTCCGAAAAGACGTTAAATTATATAATCATCAAAGGTCCAGCATGACATTAAACTGCACCATCCACGGTCCATGCATATGACCTTAAACTATTCACACTTTCGTCCAACATGACATAAATGGTGTGTTATTTTGTCCTTACGGCATGACATTAAACTGCACAGTCCCCCTTTCGTCCAATATGACGTTAAACTATTTTATCCCCATCGTCCTAACTACATGACGCTAAACTGTACAGAAAATCCTTGATAGGTCCTACATGACATTAAACTGTATTTTGTCCCTACTACATGACACTAAACTGTGCAGCACCAATAGTCCTAATTGCAAGACTTTAAACTACATAGTCCCTTTTTTATGTCCTACATGACATTAAACTGTGCATCGTTAAGGTTGTTATTACCTCTTGTTTCTCACACCGAGTATGACTCACGTGAGCTTAGAGCGAACATCAACCATAACATCCCCTTTGGGCCACTAACCATGTGTAAGTCCCAACAATATTTTTTTATTAGATCATTGTCCACTAGAACAACTTGATCATTAATTCATTCTTTAATTGAACTACACGGAATTTGATCCTCGCCCTCCAGGCTGGGTATGTAGGCAACCTCCCAGGGTTCAAGCCCAAAAACAATCTCTTCACATCGGTTCACCACCACCTCATATGATGTTGATTTGTGAAACCGCCCCTGGAATCAATATCTTTACATTGATTCACTTTCTTCCTTGTTATATGACGTTAAACTATACAACACTTTTGTTCGGTACGACAATAAACTACAATATTCTTTGATTTCCTCATTTGAGAAGGAACCATTATTGACATTGATTTTTTTTAAAACCATGTTTCATTTTCAAAAGACTACGTGCATACATGGTAATGCCTAAACTTTTTATCTCAGGTTAAACCATCATTGCACTAAAGTCCCCTTTCACCCTTCACATGTACGAACCAAATTTGTACAAAGGGTAGTTCTAGAACTACATGGACTTGATTCCCATCCTTATGGGATACGTAGGAACATTCGAGTGTCCCTCGAATCCAGTCCCAAGTCTTTTGGGCCTAACCCCAAATTTCACTTTCAGTCCCTTGGCTGAAAAGTCCTCATGAAAACACACACTGTGTATTCATTATTATGGTCCGAATTCTATGACCCTAAACTAAGATCACTCATACTTTCGTCCTGCACGACGTTAAAATGCATTTCAAGAACTACGTATGGCTTGATTCTCATTCTTATGAGATACGTAGTGAAGTCCAAGTTTCAATTCAGGACCCATCCACAACATGATTATGGTTTTCATTGACCTATGTATCTCTATATACATTGGACAATACCCATCTTTATGTGTTATAATCCTAACCTTAAATATTTTCAGATCTTCATAACCCTTTTCATGACTTCTAGTCACAAAAATGTCAAACTTCTGAGAATTCTTTTGCCTGACTATGCAGCACGTGCCCATAGGTGGCCTTGCATAAACAGTCCACATAACAGACTTGTCAGCCAAAAGATGCTATTCATTTGACCATGCAGCCAATGCCCATAGGTGGCCCTGCATATTTCAACCCCCTAACGGGTTTTGTTAAATAATAGTAACTTCATTCTTGGGAAGAATGCCTCTTTTGTCCTTATTTGTCTTAAACGACAATATGTAGGGATCCGCAAAAAATAGCCATCCTTAACATATTTGTCCCATATCCTTTTTCATGATCTGAAAGTATTCAAGTCTATGGTTTATTCTTCTTCCCTACGTTTGGGTCAGACCTTCGTAGGAGTGATATTCATCCAGTTCTTCGATATTCTTGTTTGGAAATATCTTCTCCATATTCAAGTACCTCTTTCCATACAACAAACTCTATACTTTAGAAAATTTGAATCTCCATAAACTTTCACTGGCTTTTAGCACTAGGAAAGTAAATTTATGGGAGTTCTTTTGCCTGACTATGAAGCACGTGCCCATAGGTGGCCTTGCATAAACAGTCCACATAACAGACTTGTCAGCCAAAAGATGCTATTTATTTGACCATGCAGCCAATGCCCATAGGTGGCCCTGCATATTTCAACCCCCTAACGTGTTTTGTTAAATAATAGTAACTTCATTCTTGGAAACTACTTCTTCTAATGCCTTTTAGCTCTTTTTCATATCATTCCTCAGATTCAAATATTCTTAAGCCATAGTTTACATTTTTTTCCCTCATACTTGAGTATGGTAATATGTTTTCAGATAAATTTTCAAGGAATTGAATCCATTTTTATCCATTTCGGTCAAAGATATTTCGACCTTAAACATTATCCCCTTTATGTCCGGCGTGCATGACTTTAAACTGCCCACACAAAAGACAAAGGAACTCTGAATAAAAGTCAAGTTCCAGCTCACTAAATATACATTTTTTGTATTATTTAGGTAATATTGAGCAATTAAAAGGTTCAAAGTTTGTAGGATTATTTGTAAATAATCCTAGTAAAAATCAAACTATGCTTACTAGGCCCATTGGCTTAAGTAAATTTGAAGCAGGTAGTGAAAAGAATGCAGGTACAAATGATTGAAGACAAAAGTGTTTTTCATTGATACACAAGAGTTAGAAGGACATCCACAGACTGGAGTCTCTTCTCTTTTTCGAGAATTACAAGAGGCTTTCAACATAACACTTCATTTGATTTACGGCATCCCGAGCTTCATTAGCAACCACCTGGAATTCATTCATTCAACTGGATACAATAAGAGATGCAGTGATACCATCTCTTCTTGGAACAATTGTAAAAGGATGTTCTTGAGTGCGGTTTGAGAAAATTTTTTTCTGATCAAACAGTGACTCTGTTTCTGTCCAAGAGACTTGGAAGATGGATACATGGATTTGAGAATGGAGCATTGTAAATAAAGAGCCATTTGGAGAGAGTACTCTTTTCAGATATTTCTCTAATACCATGTTTGTCTTCTCTCCACCAACCATTAGTGGAAAACATTTTAGCCCATGGGTTTGCCATTTTCATATCTGCAAGGATATGACATGGAGGAAGAATTTGAAATTTCACACCATTGTTGTTACTTTTAATGCACAGCATAACCAAAATAGAGAAGTAGCAGTGCAGCTGCATCTCAGGTATATAATTGTTTGCATTTGGAACATTGACTCCTTGCAGATGACCATGACCACACAGAGACAGGTAGATGCTCTGTTGGAATTTAAGATGATATTTCTTCAAGTACTTATCCAAATCTGGGAAAGTTCTGTCACAGATATCATAGTAATCATGGCCAATAATGTTCATCATGTCATCAATCCGCTTGCTAGCCAGTTCATCAGCCATTCCAATTCCCTTAGGAGGCATTGAATCTGCACAAAATTTGAACAAATTTAACTCTTAAATGGGTTTATTTTTCATAAAATTTGTGAAAAGAATTCGGAAAAAATGTCCAAGGCATTAAGTCGCGCAAGTCTAAACAATGGCGCGCAAGTATTTCGTGTGTCGCGCTAGTTTTTGACGTGCAAGTATAAACCGCGCAAGTACGAATACCTTTACAGGAGCGCGACAGCAAGGGAACAGTGGAAAAGAGACTTGCGCGGCTTAGGTGAATTGCGCGGCGAGAGCTCGAGAAGGTATAAAGTCTGGAAATCCGGATGCTTGTACGGATGTGAAGCCGTATATTTATAGGCCAGGAAGCCTACCTGCACGCCACACCCAGAGCGCTTAAGGCCTGCGCGACGCAGACTTGCGCGCCGCCCTCTGCACACTGAAAGACTTGCGCGCCCTCCCTTTTCCTTTGGAGGGATTCGATTTCCTCAGAGTCAAATCCTCATTTCTCTCCGGATCCAACTCTGAGGGGGGACTTTTGTTGACGATCCTTTCGTCACAGAATCTAAAGATCGGAAAAGGGAATATCTGAGCTCAAAGTGATTCAGCCTTTGAAGAAAACATCAAAAATCAAAAAAGGAAGGAAGAAAGGATCAACAACAACCTCACCGCGCAAGTTATCTAACTGGCGTGCAAGTGTACTTGCGCGGCTACCTTGGTCGCGCAGGTGACTTGCGCGACCTAATTGGTAACCGCCCGGTAACCGCCCGGGGTCTTCTTTTTCTTATAAATAGACCCTGTGGGCCCCCCATTCGAGAGGATCTTTTTCCAGAAACTTGGATTGAAGCTCCCGACGCCCAAGTCTCTTCTCAAAGCTTCCAGAACACTTCTAAGGTAATTTCTTACCTAGAACGGAAGATCTAAAGAGAAGAAGGAAGGCCTAAGTGTTGAAACTTATCAAACACTTGCGCGCCGACTTATTTCCTTCAATATAACCTGCGCGTCCCTTTTCTGGAAGAACCTCGAGAACATTCTAAAGGATTTAAAAAAGAGTCGCTCAAGTATTTCATTGCTGGTTGAAAATCGCGCAAGTACACTATGTGTCGCGCAGGTTTACCTGCGCGACCAACACTTGCGCGCCCACGGAAGACATGCGCGCCTTGCACGACTTGCACGCCCCTATCTTTTTGGGTGCCCATCTTGCCCATTTTTATCCCTCTTAAGACATTTCACCTTTCCTTTTCAAGATTCAGTCTTCAAGACACTCTTCAAAGCCATTTATGGCATGATTTCTTGATTTGACTTTCTTATCTGAAAGGAATTCTGTGGAATCTCTCTCAAAGTCTAGTGATTTAAATATCCTTATGTCACTAAAATACGGAGAGTTCATTCATTTAACCTCATACTTTAAGATGAGAGAATCCTAACCTGGGTCTCCTTTTTAGGAATAATCCCCAGTGATAAAACCTTTAATCTGGGCATCTTCCTCAAGAGTAAGCCCCAAATTCTTAAAGTTCCCAACCTCAAATATGGGCATCCTCTTCAGGAATATGCCCCAATCCTTAATCCCTAACCTGGGTCTCCTTTTTCAGGAATAAGACTCAGTCATAACCTTGGGCTTCCTTTTAAATAATAAGCCCCAAGTCTCCTAACCTGGGTCTCCTTTTTCAGAAATAAGACTCAGTCATAACCTTGGGCTTCCTTTTAAATAATAAGCCCCAAGTCTTCTAACCTGGGTCTCCTTTTTCAGGAATAAGACTCAGTCATAACCTTGGGCTTCCTTTTCAAGAATAAGCCCCAAGTCCCCTTAAATTTCTCTTAACCAGTCATAATTTACCTTTGATTTGGGTTTCCTTTTCAGGAGTAAAACCCCATCATAAGTCACCTCCTAACTTGGGAATCCTCCTTAAGAGTAAGCCCCAAGATTAGAGTATTCAAATCTCCATGAAGCACATATAACTTTATGGACCCTGTTCATGGATTTTCTCCCTAAAAGTAAATCCTAAACCTTCATCTATCGGGGCAGTCAT
Organism: Viscum album; assembly: GCA_963277665.1. Classification (NCBI taxonomy): domain Eukaryota; kingdom Viridiplantae; phylum Streptophyta; class Magnoliopsida; order Santalales; family Viscaceae; genus Viscum; species Viscum album. The sequence continues at coordinate 4,765 of CAUJRU010003950.1, read as the reverse complement.
CCATACATAAGCCCCAAACAAATTCTTATGATTGCATCTTTCATGGAACAATTGTTTAAATTTTACCAATACCTCTTGTTTCTCACACCGAGCATGACTCACGTGAGCTTAGAGTGTAAAAGTAATTATGACATTCATCTTTGAGCCATCAATCATAAACATCATACTCCATTTTTCGAACTACGTGGGTTATGATTCCTTTTCCAAAACAAAGGATATGTAGGTAGCCCATTTATGGGTTCGATCCCAACTTTGAAATAATCTCTGTCCTTCTGAATGACGATAAACTTCAAGTGCCCCACTGAGTGGCTTTAAAACCAGCCTGGTCATCATAATGACCAAGAGACTTTTATATAAATGTTTTGAAGGATACCATTGACCAAGAATATGTAAACAGATATAGATGATTCTCTATTGATGAAGAACCTCGAATACATATAAAAGATTCTCTAAATTTCTTTCATATTTAATCATTGATTGTTAAAACTAAAGGAAATCACATTTTATACTTGGTAATGTAATAAGGATTCACGAACATAACTTAAATCTATAAAGAGAGTCCCGGAGTAGACAATAATTCCCCTCAAAAAGGTGTGATGAGTCCGACCTCCCATCCTCTCGACCAATGCAAATTCTTAAGCCCCATTAGTCCACAAGCTAATGAGCGCCTGCCTTTGGAAAGTAGGTCCAAACGGATGTGGAATCATTGGATGTTTCCGGTTCTACGAACAAACCCGTTAGAAACCGATCGGAACGTTTGAATTCCGGTCAGTCATCGGATGGGAGGATCTTCGTCAAAAATTCCTTCTTCAGTTTAGCTCAACTTTGCCAAAAACGACAGTTTTCGATCTTACAAACTGCAAGCAAAGGGAGAATGAAATAGTCTCTGATTTCATTGCTCGTTGGAAGGGATTAACGTATTCCTTGAGTTTAGCACTCCCTCAGGAGGAATTGTTTCCAATCTGTGTGGCAAATTTGCGTGACGAATTACGCACGCCATTGATCCATGTGAAATACACAGGAGGGTTTCGAGACCTTACTTCAATCACTCAACAGATTGAAGATTCCCTTATACAGGCTAAGGTTAAATCTCGTGTAATTCCATCAGCTCCAGGAAGAAGAATGGGTAAAGCAGAAACTGCTACAGTTATGCTTAAATAGGCACCCCGTTAGAAACCGATCGGAACGTTTGAATCTCCCATCGAGGAGGCCATCCCCAGATTCCGTGCGAAACAAAAATGGTGAACTGGAAACATCCAATGATTCCACATCCGTTTGGACCTACTTTCCAAAGGCAGGCGCTCATTAGCTTGTGGACTAATGGGGCTTAGGAATTTGCATTGGTCGAGAGGATGGGAGGTCGGACTCATCACACCTTTTTGAGGGGAATTATTGTCTACTCCGGGACTCTATTTATAGATTTAAGTTATGTTCGTGAATCCTTATTACATTACCAAGTATAAAATGTGATTTCCTTTAGTTTTAACAATCAATGATTAAATATGCAAGAAATTTAGAGAATATTTTATATGTATTTGAGGTTCTTCATCAATAGAGAATCATCTATATCTGTTTAGAGATTCTTGGTCAATGGTATCCTTCAAAACATTTATATAAAAGTCTCTTGGTCATTATGATGACCAGGGCTGGTTTTAAAGCCACTCAGTGGGGCACTTGAAGTTTATCGTCATTCAGAAGGACAGAGATTATTTCAAAGTTGGGATCGAACCCATAAATGGGCTACCTACGTATCCTTTGTTTTGGAAAAGGAATCAGAACCCACGTAGTTCGAAAAATGGAGTATGATGTTTATGATTGATGGCTCAAAGATGAATGTCATAATTACTTTTACACTCTAAGCTCACGTGAGTCATGCTCGGTGTGAGAAACAATAGGTATTGGTAAAATTTATACAATTGTGCCATGAAAGATGCAATCATAAGAATTTGTTTGGGGCTTATGTATGGATGACTGCCCAGATAGATGAAGGTTTAGGATTTACTTTTAGGGAGAAAATCCATGAACAGGGTCCATAAAGTTATATGTGCTTCATGGAGATTTGAATACTCTAATCTTGGGGCTTACTCTTAAGGAGGATGCCCAAGTTAGGAGGGGACTTATGATGGGGTTTTACTCCTGAAAAGGAAACCCAAATCAAAGGTAAATTATGACTGGTTAAGAGAAATTTAAGGGGACTTGGGGATTATTCTTTAAAAGGAAGCCCAAGGTTATGACTGAGTCTTATTCCTGAAAAAGGAGACCCAGGTTAGGAGACTTGGGGCTTATTCTTTAAAAGGAAGCCCAAGGTTATGACTGAGTCTTATTCCTGAAAAAGGAGACCCAGGTTAGGAGACTTGGGGCTTATTCTTTAAAAGGAATCCCAAGGTTATGACTGAGTCTTATTCCTGAAAAAGGAGACCCAGGTTAGGGATTAAGGTTTGGGGCTTATTCCTGAAGAGGATGCCCATATTTGAGGTTGGGAACTTTAAGAATTTGGGGCTTACTCCTGAGGAAGATGCCCAGATTAAAGGTTTTATCACTGGGGATTATTCCTGAAAAGGAGACCCAGGTTAGGATTATCTCATCTTAAAGGATGAGGTTAAATGAATGAACTCTCCGTATTTTAGTGACATAAGGATATTTAAATCACTAGACTTTGAGAGAGATTCCACAGAATTCCTTTCAGATAAGAAAGTCAAATCAAGAAATCATGCCATAAATGGCTTTGAAGAGTGTCTTGAAGACTGAATCTTGAAAAGGAAAGGTGAAACGGCTTAAGAGGGGTAAAAATGGGCAAGATGGGCACCCAAAAAGATAGGGGCGCGCAAGTCTTGCAAGGCACGCAAGTCTTCCGTGGGCGCGCAAGTGTTGGTCGCGCAGGTATACCTGCACGACACATAGTGTACTTGCGCGATTTTCAACCAGCAATGAAATACTTGAGCGACTCTTTTTTAAATCCTTTAGAATGTTCTCGAGGTTCTTCCAGAAAAGGGACGCGCAAGTTATATTGAAGGAAATAAGTCGGCACGCAAGTGTTTGATAAGTTTCAACACTTAGGCCTTCCTTCTTCTCTTTAGATCTTCCGTTCTAGGTAAGAAATTACCTTAGAAGTGTTCCAGAAGCTTTGAGAAGAGACTTGGGCGTCGGGAGCTTCAATCAGAGTTTCTGGAAAAAGATCCTCTCGAATGGTGGGCCTATAGGGTCTATTTATAGGCAAAAGAAGACCCCGGGCGGTTACCGGGCGGTTACCAATTAGGTCGCGCAAGTCACCTGCGCGACCAAGGTAGCCGCCTAAGTACACTTGCGTTCCAGTTAGATAACTTGCGCGGTGACGTTGCTGTTGATCCTTTCTTCCTTCCTTTGTTGATTTTTGATGTTTTCTTCAAAGGATGAATCACTTTGAGCTCAGATATTCCCTTTTCCGATCTTTAGATTCTGTGACGAAAGGAGCGTCAACAATTATTTTCATAAAATGTTAGATATTGTAATTTTTTTCTTTTTTTAAAACACGTATTAATAAAATAATTAGACGTTTTTGTTTATTTTATATTTGTTTAGTTTAGTTTATCATTTTTACCATTACGTAAATTATATATCTATTTTTTTAATGACAATTACTTTACATTAGTAATGTAATATTTGAATTTGAATATTTGTGAACTAATGTTTTTTTGATTTGAAGGATAATGACAGATCAATCAGTTGATCAACCAAATGATTTTGGAGATGAGAATAATGATCATATCTTTGGGGAGGAACATTCAAATGCTCTTCTTAATGTTCCCCAATCTTCCTCATGTGCTCCCATAAGGACAAAGAATAGTTCAAGAGTTGGTAAACGTGGGTGCACACATTTACCAAAATTATCACTTGCCCATATACAAGACCAGAGGATACTCATTGAGTTTAATGATAATGATATTCCTAGAGGTCCAAATGTAAAAGAATTTAAGAGTTTTATATCAACTTAGGGTAAGATGAGAGTAACCATTTTGTATGATGATTGAAGAAATGTGGAAAAAGTGATAATATCTCTGTTATGGGAGATGATTTTGGTAAGATATTTTGCTAGTGTTTGCCTATTCTTTAAATGTTTCTAGTATAATATGTTTTAACTCTTCTTTATCAGATGACATTTGATATTCATGACATTGCAGGAGTCAAGAAGAAATGCTTATTGACGACTTCTAGGATATGGAGGGATTTCAAACCAACCCTCACATCTGATTTCATTTTTGGTCATAGAAGTTAGGACAATCCCTATCACATATATCCTTTCATATATGAATACACATGGAGATAGTTTGTTGAAAGTAAAATAAAAGATTCATTTTTGGTAAGTTAAATGTAAACTCTTATAAGATTTCATGTATAAATGATCTTATTAATGTTTTGTTAATGATTTATTATTCTTAATTTATAGAAAATAAGGAAATCTCATCAGGAGATCCAATCTAAAAATTTATACCCTCATAGTTTATCTCGGGGAGGGTATACATTATTGGAAGAAAAAATGATGGAGGAAAAGTTACAAAAACTGAGAACTGAGTCTTCAAGATCAGGAGAGTTTTCCCCTCCATCCCCTCCATCTAGACATGAAAAATGGAAGAGAGATCGAATGGGAAAAAGGGTTAATATCTTTCAGAAGAATCGAGAATTGTAGCCGAGGGGATTGTAAGATATTTATTTTATTTATTTAAGTTAACTAAATTCTTTATATAATTTGAATCATTAGAATAATTTTCAATTAATTAATACAAGATTC
>CAUJRU010003949.1:0-27625 GCA_963277665.1 Viscum album | reverse complement strand
TTTTATAGGAATTTTTTTTGTGATTTTAGTGATTTTGAGGGTTTATAGTGGTTTTAGAGTTTCTTTGGTTTGTATGGAATTTTTAGTGGTTTTTATGTTTTCTGGGGTTTTAAGGTTTTCAGAGATTTTTAACATTTTATCTATTTATATGTTTATTATATTTTAGATAGTTATTAGTTTTTTATGTATTTTTGGTGTTTTTTAGGTTTTTAGTGGGTTTTATGGTTTTTAGTGGGGGTTTTGGGGTTTTTATGGATTCTATGGTATTTATGTTTTTAGTGTGTTTTTTTAAAGGGTTTTTAATGTTTTAAAGTTATTAAGGATTACAGAGGGTTTTCGGGGGGGTTTTTAAGATATTTTAAATTTCTAAGGACTTTTAGGGACTTTTGAGGATTTTTATTGTTCTTAGGGTTTTTAGGTATTTTGAGGGGGTTTGGGTTTTTTTGTGTTCTAGGTTCTTTTATTAGATTTTAGGGATTTATGGATTTTTAGAGTTTTAAAATATTTAATTTGTTTAAGGGGTTTTTTAGAGTTTTTTTTAGTTTTTTTGTTTTTTATTATTTTTGGCTTTTTATGGTTTTTCTGGGTTTTAAGATTTTTTGGGTCTTTATAGTGTTTTTAGGGTTTTTAGAGTGTTTGGTTTTTAGGGGTTTTATGTGTTTAAATTTTTATAAGGTTTTCATAGGGGTTTTCAAAGATTATAGCATTATTTATTATTTTATGGAAATTTAAGGATTTTATGGGTTTTTTGGGTTTTTAAAGGTTTAGGGATTTTGAGGGTTTTTGGGTTTTTTAGGGGTCTTTAGGTTTTTGAATTTTTGGGTCTTCAAGGGGTTTTAAGTGTTTGTAGGTTTTTAATGTTTTATTAGGGGTGTCAGGTTTTTATAGTTTTTTATGTTTTTATGGATTTTTGATATATTTCAAGATTTTTATCGGTTTTTAGTGGTTTTAGGGATTTTAGGGATTTTGGGGATTTTGGGGTGTTTATGGTTTTTTAGGGTTTTACGGTTTTATGTCAAGGAAGATGCGAGGATCGGGCTATTCCTGACCCCCCCCCCCCCAAATTTTATTAGGAAAAAATAGACGCAACAGACAAGGGATGGGAGGGGTCAAATGACCAACACCCAAAAACCCTTTACAAACCCAGGACCCCAAAGACCCCAAAAAAAGAAAGATCAAAAAAAGAAAAAACACAAAAACCAAGCAAGAAAGGTCCAGCAGCAGTCCCAACCAAGTAGAAACCAACATCCAGTAGCAGCAGCACCATCACCATACACAGAAACTTCATCACCCTCAAAGTATCAGCAACATCACGTCTCAGCCAAGCAGCAGCCAACGTCCAGCCCATCAGATTCCGACAGCCATCGCCTCTTTCAGCAGTTCCCAGCAAACAGTCCTCAAGCAAAGCAGTATCCTCTAACCAGCAACTCAGCATCCAATAACCGTCACATACACACCAAATAACATCTAGCAACAACCATCTTGCACCCAACAGCGCCCATCCAAAGGGCACAACACCACCAAGAAACAAGAAGCAACCATTCACACCAAGCACAGCTTCTAGCACCTTCTCAGCAGCACAAAATTCATCTGCTTTCACACATCCCAATCCAGTAGAGTACATCAGCCAGCACCAAAGAATCTGATGGCCAACAACTCTTGATGATCTGCACCCCAAAACAGAGCAAACAACACACCACCAGGTTTTAGGGTGTTTAGTGTCTTTTGGGTTTTTAGGGTATTTTAGGTTTTTAGGTGTTTTAAGTGTTTTGTGATTTTTATGTTTTTTCAGTTTTTTTATGGTTTTAGGTGTTTAGGGATTTTAAGGTATTGTGTAGATTTTTTTTTGGTTTTAGGGTATTTAGGGATTTTGATGGGTTTATAGTTTATAATATTTTTTTTATGTTTTTGGGTTTTTAGGGGTTTTATGTGTTTTGAGGTTTTTAAGGATTTCTTATGGTTTTTCTGGAATTTTTGGTTTTTTATGTGTTCTGGTATTTTTAGAGTTTCTTATGGATTTTAATATTTTTAGGGTTTTATAGATTTTTAGGGGTGTTAGGGTTTTTTTTGGGTTTTTGGGTTTCTAATGGTTTTATTATTTTGTTTTGGGTTTTAGGGTTTTTTAGGTTTTTATGATTTTTAGAGTTTTAAGTGTTTTTAGGCGGTTAAATGGTTTTTAAAATTTTTAGTGGATTTATGGGTTTTATTGGTTTAGTGGTCTTTTATGTTTTTAGGGGTTTATTATGGTTTCTATTTTTTTTTTTGAATTTTTTTTGTGTTTTTTTGGTTTTTAGAATTGTTAGGTTTTTTATGTGTTTATGATTTTTAGGTTTTTATGGTTTTCGTAGTTTTTTTATGGTTTTTAGGGGTTTTATGTTCTTTTTGGTATTTTTATGACTGTTTGAGGATTTTAATTTTTTTAGGGTTTTTAAGGGTTTTTATGGTTTATGGATTTTAGGATCTTTTAGTGATTTTTGGTTTTTAGGTTTTTTTTTTGAATTTTTATGGTTTTAAATTTTCTTATAGTATTTAATGTTTTAATGAGTTTTAAGGTTTTTTAGATATTTTAGTTTTTTAGGGTTTTATGGTACTTTATGGTTTTTAGGTTTTTAGAGGATTTTGTGTTTTTATGGTCTTTTAGGTATTTAGGGTCTTTTAGTGCTTTTAGGGTTTTTTTGGGGTTCATGTGTCTTTTGGATTTTTAATGTTTTTAGTGGTTTTCATGATTTTTAGGGTTTGTACACCTTTCTGAATTTTTAGGTATTTTTAAGGATTCTAATGGGTTTTTAGGGATTTTCTAGATTTTTAAGATTCTAATAGGATTTTACAATTTTTTAGGGCTTTAATAATTTTTAGTGTTTTGGGGGGTTCTATGTGTTTTAGTTATTTAAGTATTTCTTCGAAGTTTTCATGGTTTTTAGTTTTTCTATGTATTTATTTATTTTTGTGGCCTCGTAATGATTTTTATATTTTTTAGGGTTTTTTGGATTTTTGGGTTTTTAGGGTTTTTATTGTTATTTTGGGTGTTAGGGTTTTGTTTGAGTTTTTAGGGGTTTAAGGACTATTATAAGTTTTTATCATTTTAAGGGATTAAATTATTTTTAGAGTTTTTAGTGGGTTTATGGGCTTTGTGGGTTTTTACACTACAAAAAATTGACCACTTTAGAAGGGTTTTTTTACATTTAAAGGGGTTATAATAGCTCATAAAGACATTAGCGGCGATAGTGAGGAATGACCACTAATGTGACAATCTACTATTAGTAGAGGCGGTTTTGAGGAAGGGCTGCTAAATTAATATTGAATTTAGTGTCGGTTAAATTATAGGGGGTTTAAACCCCCACTAATTTTTCCCGAAATTTACCTCATTAGATGCAGTTATAACAGAAACCACCACTAATCTAAGGATTTTGGGAGGTTCGAACCACCCCTTAATGGTGATTGAATTTAGGGAATTAGGGTAGGTTTTCACACAACCACCCCTAACCCCTTCACACCCCTATTGAAACAAACCACACGGCCAGCTTGACACCACCCGGATACCCCCCGACACCCCTTGTTAACACCACCCGGACACCCCGGTTGACACCCAAGACACACTCTTGACCCCACCCGGACACCCCCCCCCCCTGTGCACCCCCACCCTTGTCTGCCACAGCCGTCCCACACGCGCCTACGCTTGTGTGCCACTCCCATGGCATAAAAATTCATCTCCCAAGTTTTGAACCCGGTACCAGTTCGATACAGCGCACACCAACGAGCCATTAGGCTAAGCGCGCTTACATGTATATTTTATGATGCATTATATTTAAGTATATCTAGAAGTATTATATATATATTTATATATAATATTTATCTATAATATAATATATATTTATGTATAATATTTATATATAATATGTATTTATTTATAATTATAATATATTTTTTGTATAATATATATAAATACACATATTTGGGTACATTTAATATATATACAAATACATATTTATACATATATTAATAAATTTGTTTATATTTATGTGTCTATGTATATTTTTGTTCATATAGATATAATATAATTATAATATATGTTATACATATATTATATTAAATAAATTTATATTATATATTAATATATGCAATTATATACATTTATATTATATAATCATCACACATATATATACACACAAAATTAAATGCATTCATATAATTGGAAATAAATAATATAATTAAATGATATATATATATATATATCTCTGTGTGTGTGCGTGTACTAAATTAATTTATAATTAATATGCTATACTACAATATACATAAAATAATTATATAATACATATAAATTTATTTATAATAAAATATTTATAATATAATATATAATATATATAAATAAAATATTTATTTTTATATTTAAATTTTGTCTAAATTATGTAAATTATTATATATAATCTAATATACATGTATTAATACATAAGTATACAATACAAATGTATTTATATATGTGTGTGTAATAATATTATTATTAATTATTATATTATATTTATATTTGTGTGTGTGTGTTTACTAAATTAATTAATAATTAATTTGTTATACTGCAATATAGATAAACTAATTATATAATACATATAAATTTATTTACAATAAAATATTTATAATATAATATAAAATATAAATAAATAATATATTTATATTAATATTTAGTTTTTTCTAAATTATGTAAATTAGTATACATAGTCTAATATAAATGTATTTATACTTAATTATACAATACAAATGTATTTATGTAAGTGTGGGTGTAATAATAATTTTATTAATTATTATATGATATATATATATATGTACTAAATTAATCTATAATTAAAATAGTATGATACAGTATATGTAAAATAAGTATATAATATATATAAATTTATATATAATTAGATATTTATAATATATATATAATATAATTACATAAAATTTATATGTATATGTAAATTTATATTTAATAATTTCAATATTATATATATTTGATTATATAATAAAATATAAATGTATTTATAAAAAAATCTATAATAAAAATGTATTTAATATAATATTTGTCTAATATAAATCATAATATAAATGTATAGTATTTATAAAGCCATATATAAATTTTATAATTTTGAAAAAATATATTTATAATTACATTTATATTATGTATATCAGTATTTTTATATATGTATGCATTTTTGTTTATATGTATATGTATTTATTTTAAATATTTATATAATATCCTTATATATATATATATATGTTATAATGTATTTAAATACGTTTATATAATGTGATTACATAATATATATAAACACACACATGCACACACCCACATATATGTTAAAAATTGAATTTATATGAGATTTATTTTAGAGAATAAATAAAAAATTAGATGGATTTTAAAACACACTCTAATCAAAGGGATTTGCAGTGGTATATAACCCCCATCAAATTTCATGAATTAGAGGGGGTTAACAAACCCCTATAATTTCATTAATTAGTGGGGTTTTGAACCCCCTCTAATGTCATCAATTAGAGAGTGTTCAAAACCCCCTCTAATTTCTTAAATTAGAAGGGGTTCCAAACCCCCTCTAATGTAATCAATTATAGGGGGTTCAAAACCCCGTCTATGTCATGAAATATAGTGGGTTAACATCCATATATAATGTCATCAATTAGAGGGGGTTCAAAACACCCTCTAATTTCTTAAATTATAAGGGGTTCAAAACCCCCTATAATCTAAGGGATTAGTGGTGTTTCATGAACACCCTATAATATCTTAAATTAGAGGGGTTTTTGAACCCCCACTATTTCCTTTAAAAAAACCAATTATATATATATATATATATTTGTGTTTGTGTGTCCAAACGAATGTTATATATATATATATATATTTCCTCTAAAATCCAACAGAATATATAATACCACTAATTATTAAAATAGTAGTTGTTTTCATATAACCGGATCAAAAATTAAACCAAATATTATAAACACAATGATAAAAAATTTATAGGGGGTTATTAACCCCCTCTAAATTTGACGATTATAGGGGGTTTCTCATAATCCCTCTATAATTTTTATAAAGAATAAATTTAGAGAGGGTTTATAACCCCCTCTAAATTCGATGATTATAGGGGGTTATACAGAACACCCTTTAATGTAACAGAAAAAGAATTTAGATGGGGTTGTGCATGCCTAATCTAAATAACCCCCTCTAATGTGGTTTTTTTTAGTGTTAGAAATTTTTAATGTTTTTAGGTGTTTTAGGATTTTTAGGGTTTTTAGGTGTTTTGTTGGTTTAGAGATTTTAGTATTTTGTTATGTTTTGTAGGGGTTTTAATTATATTAGTTTTCTAATTCCTTATTAGTGTTTTTCATCATTTTTTATGTTTTTTATTTATTTGAATACTTTTTTGTAATTTAATAGTTTTTAGGGATTTAGAGTGTGTTTTAGGGTTTTTATGGGGTTTTCTGTTTTTTGGTTTTTTTCAGTGTTTAGAGTTCTAGATATTTTTTAGAGTTTTTTAACATTTTAGGGGTTAAAAGTGTTTTTAGAGTAGTTATTGTTTATATGGATTTTATGGGTTTTAGGGTTTTTAAGATGTTGATGGTTTTATGGTTTTTATGGTTTTTTGTTATTTTGGTATTTAGGATTCTTAACATTTTTATGTTTTTTACATGTTTTAAATGTTTCTAGGATTTTATGGTTTTCTTAGGGGTTTCACCATTTTAGGGATTTTATGTTTTGGGGTATTTTTTGTGGATTCTTTTGGATTATTATGGTTTTTAGCATTTTTATATATTTTAAGTGTTTTTGGCTTTTTAATGTTTTTGGGTTTTCTGGGTTTTTATGTTTTTTTATATTTTGTAGGGTTTTATAGTTTTTAACATTTTAGGGGTTTATTGGATTTAGAGTTTTTATTTTTTAGGTATTCTATGGGTTATTTTGGTTTTTATAGGGTTTTATGTTTTTTAGGTTTGTAGGGGTTTTTTTGGGTTTGGGGTGTTTTAGGTTTTTAGTTATTTATGGGTTTTAACATTATTTTGGGTTTTCTAATGGATTTCATGGTTTTTATATTTTTAGGTATATTTAGGGTTTTCTTGGAGTTCTTTAGTTTTTTTTATTTTAGTGATATTTTAGGGTTTTTATGTTTTTTTTACTATTTTTAGTGTTTGTGGAGTTTTATTTTAGTTTTTAAGGTTTTTTTATTTTGGGGATTTTTAAGGGTGTTTAGATTTTTTTTAATGTTTTTATATATTTAAAGGTTTTTTAGAGTTTTAGGGTTTTATAAGATTCTAGGGTAGAAGTGGTGTGAGGCCAGGATATTCCCGACACCCTAAAAATTTATTATTATGAAAAAAAGACGCAGCATAAAAGGGAGGGGAGGGGTCAAACGACCCACTCCCATAAACCCTTGAAAAACCCAAAACCAACAAACCCAAAGAAAAAACGAACACAAAAACAAGAAATGTGCAAAACCAGAAAAGGTCCCAACAGTAGTCTCAACCAAACAGAAATCTACACCCAATAACAAGAGCATAAACCACCACATCAACACCTCCTAGCGAAGCAGAAACTACCATCCAGTATCACAATTTCCAGCATCCAGCGTCTTTTCTCCAAGAAATTTCAGAATTAGCAACGCAGAACCACCAGCACCAGAAGCATACACATCACCACCATCATTCAGCACCATCATAGAGTCCCAACCATGCGAGCCACCACCCTATTTTACCGTATGAAGCCAAGAAGCTTCCATCAACCAACATATCATATTCTAGTATTCAAGACCTCTTATCCTAATATCTTTATCCATACCACACCTAGACGTACAATAGAAAACACAGCACCACCAGCGCCCACACTCAGAACCAACCACTTCATCAAATTTCATCCCAACATCAGACAGAATCCAGAGCCACCAGCATCCCACAACATAGTTTTCACACCCATCACCTCTTTTAATAACCAAATAGCTTCTAGTGCCCCGCATTAGGTCCAACAACCAGCACCAACAACAATTCACAAACAATCCATCTACACCTCCTAACCATCACTCTAGCAGTGCTGCAACAACACTTCCAGTGCATCCTATGAAAGCATCAACCAAAGACCCGCTACTAATTATCCCACAACCAACATCTAAGGGTTTTTAATGTTTTATGGGTTTTTTATTATTTTTAGGGTTATTAGGGGTTTTAGGTTTTTAGGTTTTTATTATTTTTTATGTTTTTTAAGGGTTTTTAGGGTTTTTAGGTTTTCAGGTATTCTTAGGGGTTTTTAGGGGGTTTAGGGATTTTTTTACAATTTTTTGTTTTTTAGGAATTTTTTGATTTTTATGGTTTAGTATAGATATTATAAATATTTAGGGGTTTTAGGGGTTTTATTTTTTTTAGTATTATATGGGGTTTTAGGGTTTTTTTCATTGTTTTAAAGGTTTTCGATAGTTTTTAATGCTTTAGGGGTTTAAATGGTTTTTGTTTGTTTTTTATTTTTTAGGGTTTTTATAATTTTTAGGTTATTGTGGCTTTTTTGAATTTTTGAGTTTTTTACTCTTTCTAGGATTTTTAGTATTTTTTGGGTTTTAAGTGTTTTTAGTGTTTCTCAGTTTTTAGTATTTGCTTATTGGATTTCTATGTTTTTTGGGTAATTATATTTTTAGGTATGTTTTTGATATTTTAAAAATATTTATTGTTTTTTTGTTTTTAGATATTTTATTTAGTTTTTAAGGTATTTATGGTTTTTACAATTTTTAAATATTTTTTGGGGTTTGAAGGATTTATAGATGTTTTCGTGGGTTTTTGGGGATTTTTATGGATTTTTTAGGTGTTTTAAGGTTTTTAGGGTTTCAGGGTCTTTAGGATTTTTAGGGGGGTTATAGATTTCTAGTGGTGTTTATGGTTTTTAGAATTTTTTATTATATTATGGGTTTTAGTTGTTTTTAGGATTTCAAGGTTTTCCTTGGGGATTTCATGGTTTTTGATTTTTTAGGTTTTTACATATTTTTAGGGTTTTTTTGTGATTTTTATGGTTTTTAGGATAAAAAATTTTTAATGGGTTTTTAGGGTAGGGTTAAGTGATTCTATGTTTTTATGGTTTTAAAAGGGGTTTCCAGAGATCATTGATTTTGTTTTAATTTTTAGGGATTTTTAGTGCTTTTTAGGGTTTTTTGTCTTTTTAGGTTTATGGGTATTGATGGGATTTAGTGGTTTTTAGGGTTTTTAGGCGATTTATTTCACTTGTGGGTTTTTATGTGTTTTTTTAGTTTTGTAGTATTTTAAAATTTTGAGATATTTTTGAAAAGTTTAAAGCTTTTCAATGGTTTTTATAGTTTTTAGTTGGTTTTTAGGGATTTATGGGATTTTAGAGGTTTTAATGTTGTTAGGGATTATGGTTTTTTAGGGGTTTTAGCCTTTTTTATTTTGTTTTATTTGAAGTTTTTTTCTAGTTTTCATAGGGCGCTTTAATGGTTTTATTGTTTTTTTATTTATAGATATTTTTTGGGATTTGTTTTATTTTAATGCGGTTTTTTCGTTTTTTAGGGACTTATGGGGGTTCTAGTGTTTTTTTTGGGTTACATGGGGTTTTTTTGTTTTTAAGGATTTTATGTGTTCTATGATTTTTTTAAAAAAATTGGGTTTTATATGGATTTTAGAATTTTTGCGTGTTTTTTGTGTTTTAGGGTTTTTATGTTTTTATGGGTTTTGGGATATTTTACCAATTTTATAATTTTTAGGTTTTTTTAAGATTTTTTTTATTTATAGGTTTTTAATATTTCCTAATGGTTTTTCAGGATTTCAAAGTTTTTAGGGAATTTTCAGGCTTTTAGTATTTTTATGATTTTTACAGTTTTTATGTATTTTTAGTGTTTTATGATTTTTTAGGGTTTTTAGTTATTTTAGTTTGAGTATTTTTTGAGTTTTTAACGGCTTGAATGGTATTATATATTTTTTTAAAAAATTTATGGGTATAAAAAGTTTTCGAAAATTTTAGTGGTTTTGAGGGGTTTTTATGGTTTTTATAGGTTTTATGGTTTTTTATGTTTTTAGGGATTTTAAGTGTCTTATAGTTTTTAAGGTTTTATTATTTTTTTTGTTTTTAAGGTATTTAACGTTTTTAGGAATATTTAGGGATTTTTATGATTTTATGGGTTTTTATGTATTTTAGGGATTTTTATGGGTTTTAGGGATTTTAGAGTTTTTATGGTTTTTTGGGGTTTCTATTTATTTTAGTTTTTTATGGTTTTTTATTATTTTTATATTAGTTGGAATTTTCATATATTCATAGGGCTTTGAATGTTTTAGTGGTTTTTAGGGGTTTATTGCCGATTTTGTGCTTTTAAATATTTTTAGGGGTTTTTAGGGTTTTTATAATTTTTTTTTATTTTTAGGGGATTTAAGTGTTCATTGGTTTTTAAGGATTTATTAGGGTTTTTTATGTTTTTTTATGTTTCTTACGTTTTTAGGGATTTGAAATGATTTTTAGGTTATTTATTATTTTTTAAGGACTTGGAGATTTTGACGATTTTTTGGTTTTTTACGTTTTTTTGGGTTTTATGGGGTTTTTTAGTTTTTCATGGAATTTACTACTTTTTCTGTTTAAAAATTTTTAATGGTTAAATGGTTTTTACTGTTTTTTTGAGTTTTAACTATTTTTATATGTTTTAGCTTTTTCAAGGTTTTTAGTAGTTTTTATGGTTTTTATAATGTTTAGGGATTTTTAGGGGGTTTATTTTTTTAGTGTTATTTATTCTTTTGAGGGATTTTATGTGTGTTTAGTTTTTAAAGATTATCTTTGGATTTTTAGGTATTTTTTGGGTTTTAGAGATTTATGTTGTTTTTATATAATTTTGATGTTTTTTGGGGGGGTTTAGTTATTTTAATGGTTTTGTTGGTTCTAAGGGTTTTATTTTGTGTTGTATTTTAGTGGTTTTTTTAGTTTTTAATGGTTTTTAATGATCTTTAGTGTTTTTAACGTTTTTATAAGTTTAATGGTTTTAAAAAAATTAGTGGTTTTGTAGATTTTAATGGGTTTTTGGGTTTCTTATGGGTTTTATTATTTTTATCCTTTTAAAGTGTTTTTAGGTTTTTATCCTGTTTATGTGTTTTCATGTTTTCATGTTTTTTATGGAGTTTTAAGGGTTGTAGGGTTTTTAAAATTTTTAGGAATTTCACAGTTTTTGGGTTTTTTATGTTTTTAGGGTTTTTGGGGATTTTGATTTTTTCCAGGTTTTTAGGGTTTTAGGGTTTCATTTTTTTGGTTATTTAGTGTTATTTAGAGTTTTTAAATATTTTTTGGTGTTTAATGGTATTTTATGTTTTTGGTGGTTTTATGGTTTTTATGAGTTTTTAGGGTTGTTAGTGTTTTTTATGTGTTTTAGGGTTTTTATATTTTTTAGTGTTTTCTATGTTTTCTAGGGGTTTAAAATAATTTTAGGTTTTTATGTTTTTATTAGGGATTTTTTTGTAATTTTAGAGTTTTTTATGATTTTTGGGATTTTTAGATATTTTGAAGGGTTTTCATGGGTTTTGGGATTTTTAAGTACTTTTAAAATTTTTATAGATTTCAAGGATTTTAAGGTTTTCAATGTTTTTTTGGGTTTTAGGGATTTTAGAGTTTTTTTTGGGGGGGGGGGGTTAAGGGGTTTTAGTGTTTTTAATGTATTTTGGGGTTTAAAATTTTTACAGAGATTTTAGTGGCTTTTTATGTATCTTATGGGTTTTAGGGTTCTTAAGGTTATAGTTTTTTTATGATTTTTATGGGGTTTTATGGTTTTGGGGTATTATTAGGGTTTTATGTTTTTATTGTTTCTTTTGGTTTTTATTTTTTTAACTAGTTTTCTGTGTTTAGGGGTTTCTTGGGGGGTTTCATAGTCTTTAGGATTTTTTTTAAGGATTTTTGTGGAATCTTTAGGAATTTTTTTCTTTTTTGGGTTTTAGGGTTTTTTTTGGGGTTTTGGGTTTTTGGACTTTTTAGTGTTTTTAGGGTTTCTAGGTTTTTTTTGAGTTTTTAGGGATTTAATTTTATTGGATTTTTTTTAATTGTTTTTGGGTAATAAATGGATTTAAGAGTTATTAGTGGGTTTTTTTTGTTTTTATGGATGTTAGAGGTTTTAATGTTTTCAATGTTTTGTTTGGTTTTATGGGTTTTTAAGGTTTTTGGGGACTTTAATGTTTTTTGATTTTTTTTTGGTTTTTAATAATTTTAATTTTTTATGGTTTTTTTGTAGTTTTAACTATTTCATGGTTTTTAAATATTCCTTAGGGTTTTTTAGGTTTTTATGTTTTTTTATGTTTTTATGGATATTTAGGTATATTTTGGATTTTTATGGGTTTTTAAAATATTTAGGGGTTTTAGGGATTTTAGGATTTTTTAGGTTTTTTTGGGTTCTTAAGGTTTTTTTGTTTTTAGTGTTTTTATTTAGTTATTTAGGTTTCTTGTTGTTTTAAGAGTTTTTAAATGTTTTTCACGATTTAAATGGTCTTCAGAATTTTTAGTGATTTTTAGTGTTGTTATTGGGTTTGTAGTTTTTTTATAGTTTTTAGTGGATTTAGGAATTTTAGGGTTTTCATGGGATTTTAGGGTTTTAGTGTTTTTTAGGTTTTTAGGGGTTCTAAGTGTTGTTAGGTTTTTAAGGTTTTCATAGAGTTTCTCATGTTTTTTATGTTTTTTCAGGTTTTGAGGAATTTTAAGGGATTCTTATGAATTTTTTTTGTTTTAGGGCTTTTAATGATTTTGAGGGTTTTAGGGTTTTTATATTTTTTGAGGTTTTATATATTTTTTTTGTTTTTAGGGTTTTTTTGAGTATTTAGGGTTTATGGTTTTTTAATTTTTTTTAATGATTTTGATGTTTAATTATTTTTTATATATTTTAGTTATTGTTTAGGGATTTTATTGGTTATTATTGGTTTTTATTGGTTTTAGGGTTTTTTTATGGTTTTTTGGGGTTTATAAGTTTTTTGGGCCTTTTATGGGTGTTTAGGGTTTTATTGGTTTTAGGTTTTCTAGGTGTTTAATGTTGTTTTTGGTTTTTAAGATTTTATTAGGGGTTTTAAATGTTTTTAGGGGTTTATGTTTTAAGAAACTTTAAGGAATTTTTATGGGTTTTAATGGTTTTAAGGGTTTTTTGGGTTTTTTATTTAAAGTTTTCTAACAATTTTCTTCGTTTTTAGAGATTTTATGTGTTTTAGATTTTTAAGATTTTATTATGTTTTTTAGGGTTTTTATAGTTTATTTTGTTTTTAGGGATTTTTTGGTATTTTTTATATTTTTATGTTTTAAGGATTTTTAAGAATGTTGGTGGTTTTAGGATTTTTATAGTTTTTTAGGTTTTTTGGGGTTTTTTGAATTTTTAGGGGTTTTATGAATTTTTAGAGTTGTTATCCTTTATAGGGGTTTAAAGGGTTTTTGAGTTTTTATTTGGTTTTCAGGT
Source organism: Viscum album (assembly GCA_963277665.1). Taxonomy (NCBI): domain Eukaryota; kingdom Viridiplantae; phylum Streptophyta; class Magnoliopsida; order Santalales; family Viscaceae; genus Viscum; species Viscum album. The sequence continues at coordinate 14,201 of CAUJRU010003949.1, read as the reverse complement.
TTTTATTGGTTTTTATCATTTTTAAGTTTTAGGAAGTTTTATGACTTTTCTTAGTTTTTGGTGTTTTTAGGGTTTTTATGGGTTTTTAGTATTGTTTTAGCTTTTTAGGGGTTTTATGTTTTTTAGTGTTTTAATGATTTATTAATAATTTTCATGATTTTTAGGGTTTTTATCCTTTTTAAAGATTTTTATGGATTTTTAGGATTTTTATAGATTTTATGGTTTTTGGGGATTTGTGGGGTTTTATTGTTTTTAAGGTTTTTATTATTTTTGGTGGTTTACGGTTTTTTTATTTTTATGTGTTTTAAAGTTTGTTAGAGTTTTTAAAATTTTTAGGGTTTTAAAGAGTTTTGTATTTTTAGTTGTTTTGATGGATTTTATGGGTTATTAGGGTTTTATGGTTTTTGTGGTTTTTAGGTTTTTAGTGTTTTTAGGGGTTTTTTATGGTTTATAGTGTTTTTAGGTTTTTAGGGGTTTAAGTGTTTTTTGGTTTTTAAGGTTTTCTTGGGGTTTTTAAGGGTTTTTGTGGTTTTTTATGTTTTTCGAGAATTATTGAATTTTTGAAGGTTTTTTTATGGTTTTTTATGTGTAAGGGAGTTTTATGGTTATTAGGATTTTTAGGGATTTAGGTTTTAGGGTTTTAGGGTTTTTATCTTTTTTAGGTTTTTATGGATTTTAAATGATTTAGGGTTTTTAATTTTTTCTTATGGCTTAACAGGGTTTATGTAGTTTTTATGTTTTTTGTGAATGGATGGGATTTTGAATGATTTTAATGTTTTTTAGGGATTTTTGGATTTTGAGGGTTTTTGGGTTTGTTTTTTTAGGGTAATTAATGTTTTTAGAAACATTTTTCCATTTTTAGGGTTTGAAGGGGTTTTAATATTTTTAGTCATTTTTCATAATTTTTATGGGTTTTAGGTTTATTAATGTTTTTAGGGAGTTTTTATGGGGTTTTAGGCTCTTTGGGGGCTTTGGGGGGTTTTTATCCAATTTTAGGTTTTTCTAGAGTTTTTATTATGTTATTTATGTTTTATTAGGATTTTTCTGGGTTTTTCGGATTGTTTACATATTTCCTTATTTTTAGGAATTTTTTAGTATTTTTATGTATTTTAAAGGTTTTAGGGATTTTGAGTGGTTTTAGCTTTTTTGGGTTTTTGGGTTTTTCAAGGTTTTTCAAGGTTTTTAGCATTACTATATTTTTAGAGGTTTTATTTATTTTTTATGTTTTTAAGGTTTTGGTAGGTTATTTCAAGGGTTTTTATGTGTTTAGGTTTTTATGTATTTTTTTAATTTTTTTTATTTTATTATTTTTAGTGTTTTTTGGTATTTTGAGGTTTTTAGAGCTTTTAAGAGTTTTTTTTGAGTTTTCTTGTATTTTATGGTTTTAAGGTTTTTTGAGATTTTTTAGAGTTTTTATGGTTTGTTATATTTTATAACATTTTTAGAGTTTTAATGGTTTTTTAATTTTTAGTCGGTATTCTAGATTTTAGGCAGTTTTAATATTTTCATGGTTTTTAATGGTGTTATGGTATTTAGGGTTTTTATGATTTTTTAGATTTTTCAGGGGTTTTAAGTGTTTTTAGATTTTTAAGACTTTCATTTGGGTTTTCTGGGTTTTTTTATGTCTTGGTGTTTTTTATTGTTTTTATGATTTTATAATTTTTCAGGTTGTAAGGTATTAGGAGGGTTTTTTTGTTTTAGGGTTTTTTAAGGTTTTAGGTTTTTTGGAGGTATTTATGCTTTTTTTTAGTATTCTGGGTGTTTAATTTTTTTACAGTTCTTAATGTTTTCAGGGGAATAAAGGGTTTTTAGTGTTTTATTGTTTTTAGGGTTTTCTTATTTTTAGGGTTTTTAATGTATTTAGGGGTTTTAGGGGTTTTATGGGTTTTATGGTCTTTTAGAGTTTTTTGTATTTTTTTAGGGGATTTATGTTTTTTTTAGTTTCTTATGGTTTTCATTTGGATTTTAAGTGTTTGTGGTTTTTTTTATGTTTTTTGGGGTTTCTATTGAATTTTTAGTTTTTTATGTGTTTTAATAGTTTTTAGGGATTTTGGAGATTATTTATTTGTGTTTATGTTTTATGGTTTTTCATCATTTTTAACGATTTTTAGTTTCTAGGGGTTTGATTTTTTTTGGTTTTTATGCATTTCTAAGTGGTTTTTAATGTTTTAGTGTTTTAAGTAATTTTCGTATATTTAAAGTTAATATCATTTTATAGTTTCTATGTTTTTTATAGATTTTGAGGGTCTTTAGAGTTTATGGGGTTTTGTTTTCTGTTTTTTGGGTTTCTTTTAATTTTTTAGGGTTTTGAAGGTTTTTTAGATATTTTTATCATTTTTATTGGGTTAAAGTAGTTTTAGATTTTTAGTGGGTTTTTGGAGTTTTATATTTTTTAGTGTTTCTTCGATTATCATTTTTTTTGGTTTTTAAGTGTTTTATGGTTTTTATGGTTTTTAACATTTTTAGGTTTTTTAGGGTTTTTATGTTTTTTGTATTTTTTAGGTTTTTAGGGTGTTTTACATTTTTAGGGGGTTTGAACGCATTTTAAGGGTTTTTTTGGTTTTTTTGGTTTTCTTTGAATTTTGAGGTTTTCTGTGTTTTATAAGGGTTTTAGGGTTTTTATGGGTTTTAGGGGTTTTTGAGTTTTTATAGTTTTAAAGGTTTGTTAGGTTGTTTTAACGATTTAGGGTTTTAAAATGGTATTTAGTGTTTTTATGGTTTTATGGGTTTTATATGTTACAATGTTTTTCAATGATATTTAGGGGTTTTATGGTTTTAGGGGATTTATGTTTTTTAAGTTTTTTAGGGGTTTTAAGTGTTTTATGTTTTTAAATTTTTCTTAGAGTTTTTAGGGTTTTAATGTTTTTTACATTTTTAGGGATTTTAAGTCTTTTTTTGGATTTTTATGGTTTTTTCGAATATTTTACGGTTTTATTGATTTTTTTTGTTTTTTTTTGGGTTTTTTATTTTTTTTGGCTTTTAAATTTTTTTAGAGTTTTTTAACATTTTTATTGGTTTTAATGGATTTTATAGTTTATAGTGGGGTTCTATTGTTTTTATGCGTATTTAGGGATTTTAATCCTATTAAAGGTTTTATGTTTTTAGGGGATTTTTAGGTCTTTTAAGAGTTTTTATCATATTTAGATTTCTTTAGTGGATTTAAGTGTTTTATAGTATTTGAGACTTTCCAAGTGTTTTTAGGTTTTTTTACATTTTTAAGATGTTTTAATCTTTTTAGGATTTTTATTTTTTTAGGATTTTATAAATTATGAGGGTTTTTAGCATTTTTATGGGTTTATTCAGATTTTATGTGTTTTTTAGTTTTTTAGGATTTCATGTTTTTTATGGTTTTTAACGTTTTCATAGGGGTTTTCAGGGTTTTTAGGGTTTTTTTAATGTTTTTGATATTTTTAGGACTCTTTAGGATATTCATTATTCTTACGTTTTTTAGGGATTATTAGGGTTTTTTGGGTTTTTTATTTTTTTGGGGTCTTTACAGTTTTAATTTTATTAATTTATTGGGGGTTTAATGTTTTTTTAGTGTTTTTAGAGAATTTATTTCTTTTTTATTTGTTTTTAAAATTCTTTATGTTTTTTGGGGTTTTATGGTTTTAATGGTTTTAAGAATTTTCTAGGGTTTTAAATTATTTTTGATTTTTTGGGGTTTTAAGTGTTTTTATTTTTTTAATTTTTTTTTATTATTTCTAGGGTTTTTATATATTCGTATATTTTTAGGTATTTCTAGGGATTTTTAAGGCTTTTTTAAGATTTTTAGGAATTTTAGGGATTTTGAGGGTTTTTTGGCTGTTTATGATTTTAGTTTTCTTAATTTTTTTTATATTTTTTCTGGATTTATTAGAGTTTTTAAGTGTTTCAATTTTTTTATGATTTAAGGTATTTTTATTGTTTTATGGATTTTTGGGATTTTGGGATTTTGAAGGGTTTTAGGGTTTTTTTACGAGTTTAAGGGTTTTTTGATTTTTTGTGTTTTTATGGGTTTCTTTTGAGTTTTTAGGTCTTTTAATAATTTTAGTAGTTTTTATAAAATTTAGGGGTTAAATGGTTTTTCATAGTTTGGGTGGTTTTTCGGTTTTTCGATATTTTTAGTGTTTTTATGTTTTTATGAGTTTTATGGTCGTAGGGTTTTTACAGTTTTTAGGGATTCTATGTTATTTTGGTTTCTAGTATTCATCAGTTTAGGGGGACTATATAATAATTTTTTGAGGTTTTATTAGTGTTTTCAAGGATTATAGATTTTTTTTTCATTTTTAGGTGTTTTAGGGGGTTTTATAGGATTTTTATTTTTTGTTTTGGTTTTTAGGGATTTTTAGAGTTTTTTAAATTTCTAGGATTTTAAGGATTTTTATGGTTCTTTTAGGTTTTAACTGTTTTTTATTTTCTATGGTTTTAAGTATTTTTAGATATTTTTAACATTTTAGGGGTTTAAAGGGTTTGTAGAGTTTTTTAGTGGTTTTCAGTGTTTTATGGGTTTCCATATTTTTTATGGTTTTGTTGGGTTTTTAGGTTATCTTTATATTGAAGGAATTTTAAGGGATTATTTTAGGTGTTTGAAGGGTTTTAAATTTTTTTAATGTTTTTACAGTTTTTATGGGTTTTTAGGGGGTTCTATGGTTTTTAATAGTTTTACGGTTTTTGGGTTTTAAAGGTTGCTTAGGGTTTTTTTAGTTTTTTTAGTGTTTTTAGGTTTTTAGGGGTTTAAAGTGTTCTTATGTTTTTATGGTTTTCTTATGGTTATTCAATGTTATAGGGGTTTTATGTTTTTATGTACTTTTATCCATTTTTAAGGATTTTTTTTCTCTTTTGGGTGATTTTGAGGATTTTCCTAGGTTTTTTGGTTTTTTGGTTTCTAGTGTTTTTTTTTGTTTTAATTGTTTTAATGGGTATTTAGATTTTTTTTATTTTTATGTGATTGAATGTTTTTTAGATTATTTTAGTAGTTATTTAGGTTTGTATGGGTTTCAAAAGTTGTAAGGTTTTTGGTGGTTTGTATGGTTTTTAGGGATTTTTAGGATTTTTAGTGTGTTTTTAGGGTTTTTATCAATTTTTAGATTTTTTTGGGGTTTTATGTGTTTTTATGTTTTTAATTTTTTTCTTATCATTTTTCATGTTTTTAGGGTTTTAGTTTTTAGGTATTTTTAGGTATTTTTTATTAATTTTATAGTTTTTAGGGGTTTTAAGGGTTTTTTTGGTTTCTAGGGTTTTTAGGGTTCTTTTTTTGGGTTTTAGGGTTTTTTCTTTTTTGGGACTTTTATGGGTTTTTAGAGTTTTTAGCATTTTTAGGGGTTTAAAGGTTTTTTAGTGTTTTTAGTGGGTTTTTATGGTTTTTATTGGTTTTTTAGTGTTTTATGGGTTTCAAGGGTTTCTATAATTTGTAGGATTTTTAGGGTTATTAGTTCCCTTTTTTTATTATGATTTTATGGTTTTTAGGGTTTTAGGTATTTTTAGGGGTTTTAGGGTTTTAGGGTTTTATTGTTTTTTAGTGTTTTTAGAAATTTTTTGTTTTTAGGGGTTTTTAGTGTTTGTGGGTTTTTTAAGGATTTATTAGGGATTTTAGGGTTTTAAAATTGGGGGCATTTCAAGAAGAATTAGTTATGGAGTAGTAATCATGTAAGAAGGTAATATTGTTATTTTCTTTAGTGAGAAGTTAGATAGACCAACCCTAAACTATGCTATATGTGATGAACATATTTATGAATTGTTTGGAGTACTAGAAACATATAAGCATTATATTTTCCTTAAATAATTTGTGATTGATTATGATCATGAAGCTCTTAAATAACTTAACAGAAAACAAAAACTAAATAGAAGGAATTCTAGATGATATAGAATCATTGAATCATTCCCCTATTTCATCAAGAATAAAAGGGGTGAATAAAATACCATGGATGATTCACATTCACATAGATATTCTATTTTAACCTCAAGGGATCCTAAAATAACTAGTTTTGAATACATCAAGGATTTATATTCAAATGATAAATATTTTGATGAATATTATGGTCATTGTAAACATGGAGTTACTTAAAAAAAGTTTTATTTAAATGATATATTCTTATTCCGAATTGATAATCATTATGTTACAAATTTTTCAATCTGTTTAATTTTACTAAAAGAATTATATTTGGGTGGGTCAAAGAGATATTTTGGTGTTGCAAAAACATTTTGTGTTCTGAGAGTGTATTTTATTGGCCTTGGATGTCTATATATGTTGAAATAATTCTGTGAAAGTGCATTTAGTAAAATAAATACACTTCAAAAATGAACCTCCATCAACTATATCTTCCTCTCCCAAACCCCAACACCCCTTAGGAGGGAATATCAATGGACTTGGTTATGGGATTACCAAGCACAAATAGGGTGAGAGATTCCATTTTTTTGGGGTGAACCATTTTTCTAAAATGAAAGATTTTACACATTTTCAAAAAACATATGATTCCACTAACATTGAAATGCATTTTAGTCAGTAATTAGTCAAACACTATTGAATTCTAAAGACGATTGTGTCAGATAGAGATAGAAATTCCTCAGTTACCTTAAGAAGTCTATATAGACAAAACTGGGAACAAGGTTAATATTATCGACTACTTTACATCTATAAACTAATTAGACAATAGAGGTGGTGAATCAGAAACAATTATCCCTCCTGTGGAAAATTATTAAGAAAATATCAAGAATTTGGATGACTGTTTTCCATATGTTGAATTCACAAATAACAAGGCCATGTATTTCCATTTTAAATTTTTTATAGTTTCATCCCCTTTCCCCTATTGATCTAGTTCATTTTCCTATGTAGAAATCAAATAATATGAATGTTAAATTGAATTTAGAATTCAGAAAAAAACTCTATGAATTTTCAAGAAAAAATAGTAAGTGACTGACCCTGAAATACATTAATAATTTAATCAAGGGTCACATGAAACTGTTGTTTGAGCTTGGTTACATGGTATAGATTCCTATGCCAAAATAATGATTTCCCAAAAAGAGGAAACCAAAAATCACACCTAGACAATATAGACCTTTATGGTTACTCTAGAATATTAACAACAATTCTTATAAGAAATATTTTCCAGGTGAGTATAGTGTAAGTTCCACCGTCAATGTTTTTTATCATTATCATTTATTTGGTGTACATGACTAAGTGTTAAGGAAGAATCCTTTTCAAGATGAGGAGGATGATGATAACTATGTTGTAGCCACCGTGTCGACTTCCCAGGTGGAGGAGTTGGAATTTTTAGGCCTGATTATGTGAGGGAGATTAAAGAGGTTTAATTATATAATGGGATTCCATATAACTTTATTAAAGGCCTAATGGATCTCACCTTGAATGGATGTAGAAAATGGTCTTAATATATCAGTTATTCAAGCCCAAAAATTATGTTTTAATCTTGGACCACTTGGTTGCACAAATGTTGGAAGCCTTTCCCACACAAAGATTTTAGAATGACATCCTTTGACACCAAAGTTAAATCCAATTCGATAGGTACTCTAAGTCAAATCTAGAGGTCTATAGATGGAAAGAAATGTGATAATTTTTTTAAAAAATTAATTATTCGAATGTACCTTTTTTACATTAATGGTAAGTGGTAGGTTTATCCTTTATGAAATTAGGGTATTAGACATTTGATTATTGCATCACCCCATGGCTATAAATATCCACCCCATGGTACTTTTATGTCATTTAATATTGTAATAGAGAAATTATTTCTTATTTATCTCCATTATGTGACGATTGTTCTGGTTTTTCCCTTGATCATGTGCAGTTTTTCCTTATCATCCAACAAGTCAAATTGGTGATCCAAGATGACAAACCCTCTAATTACTTTCCTCAACCCAAGATAATTTCTGTATGGATTGGCCATCACATCCCTCTCATGAGTGTGTTGTATAAGTAATAGGCCATGCTTCTTATGGTTTTGATTGACTACTTGCATCCACTATATATACCCATCCTCTACCACTTAGCTCGGAACTACATAATTCATCTGTATCCCTACGCCATGATGATGAGTCCATCCTGATCATATCACATCTGGTTTTTAGGGTATTTTTAGGGTTTTTATGGTTTTTAAATATTTATTGTTTTTTAGGGATTTTAAGATTTTTTAGGTTTTCATTGTTTTCTTAGAGATTTTTAGGGTTTTTAGAGTTTTCACATTTTAGGTATTTTTATGGATTTTTAGGATTTTATTGTTTCTAGGGTTTTAGGGATTTCTAAAGATTATAGGGTTATTTAGTGTCTTCATTTCATCCATAATTTTTTGGTTTTTAGAGGTTTTAAGATATTTTCGGTTTTTATGGTTTTCTTAGGGATTTTTGGGTTTTTTAGTTTTTTTCATGTTTTAGGGATTTTTAGTGGGTTTTAGTGTTTTACTGATTTTGAGGGTTTTAAGAGTTTTATGGTTTTTTTGTGTTTTTATCATTTTAATTTTTTTATTGAATTTAAGTGGTTTTAGGTTTTTATGGTTTGCTTAATGAATTTCAGGGTTTTTATGGTTTTTTAGATTTTTAGGTTTATTTTGGTATTTTATAGGATTTTTATACATTTTAGGAATTTTTGTATTTTGAGGGTTTTTAAGGGATTTAGAATTTTTTTGCATTTTTTTGTTTTTAGGTTGTCAGTGTTTTTTATATTTTGAAGGGTTGATAAAGTTTTTATAGTTTTTAAACATTTTTATGGGTATATAAAGTTTTTATATTTTTTAGCGGTTTGAGAGGTTTTTTCAGTTTATAGAGTTTTTTATGGTTTTTAGTGTTTTTATGGGGTTTTTTGGTTTTTTTCAGTTTTTTTAGGGATTTCATCATTTCTTAGGTTTTTAGGGATTTTGTGTGTTTTTTAGGTTTTTAAGGAATTCTTAGGGTTTTTCATGGTTTTAGGGATTTTCATGTTTTTAGGGATTTTTAGGGATTTTTAAGAATTTTTATTATTTTTAGGATTTTATTAGATTTTTAGGGGTTTATGGTTTTTATGATTTTTAGGTTTTTTAGGTTTTTTTGGTTTTTTAGGAGTATTAGGATTTTGGGGGTTTTTTATGGTTTTTAGGGTTTTTTAGGGTGTTTAGGGGCTCTATATATTTTTATGTTTTTATGGTTTTCTTAGGGTTTTTAATTATTTATAGGGTTTCTTATGTATTTTGGGTTTTTAGGGTTTTTATTGGGTTTTAGGGATTTTTAGGGTTTTTGGGATTTTATGGTTTAATGGGTTTTTAGGTTTTTATAGGATTTTTGAGTCATTTGGGGTTTTTAATTTTTTTTTATATCATTTTAGATGTTTAAATAATTTATATATTTTTTAAGGGTTTTAGGGTTTTTAGGTTTTTTATTGGTTTTTAAGGGTTTTATGGTTTTTATTTGTTTTTTATATTTTGGGTGGGGGTTTAAGGTTTTTAGGGTAATTGGGGTTTTAGTAATTTTAGCGTTATGTTTTTAGGGGTTTTTAGTGTTTTTTGGGGTTTGAGGGTTTGTTATGGGTTTTCAAGGTTTTTAGTGTTCTTTACATTTTTATGGATTTTTAATGTTTTTTGTATTTTTATTTTTTTATTGTTTTTAGAGATTTGAGGGTTTTAATGGTTTTTATGTATTTAATTTTTTATCATTTTTGCGGTTTTAGGGTTTTAGGTTTTTCTTGGTTTTAAAGGTTTTCATAGGGGTTTCAAGGATTTTAGGTTGTTTTTACTTTTATAGGGATTTAAATAATTTTTATAATTTTTATGGTATCTAATATTTTTAGTGATTTGGAGGGGTTTTAGGGGATTTAACAGTATTTATGATTTTGTAGGGATGTTATGGTTTTTAGAATTTTTTAGGTTTTTGGGTGTTTCAATGTTTTTTAGATTTTTTTTCCAATTTTTATGGTTTTATGGTTTTTTTATGGTTTTAAAGTTTTTTATGGTTTTAGGGGGTTTAGGGTTTTAGGGTTGTTTATTGTTTTTATCATTTTTTAGGTTTTATGTGTTTTAAGAGTTTTTAGGTTTTTAATGATTTCTTAGCAGATTTTAGGGTTTTTATTGTATTTTACGTTTTTTTGAGTTTTTAGGTATTTTTTAAGGATTTATGGTTTTTAGGGTGTTAGGAATATTGAGGTTTTTTTATGGGTTTTATGTTTTCAACATTTTATATATTTTTTAGGGTTTATTTTTTTCAGTTATTAAGGATTTATTAGTATTTCATAGGGTGTTTTGTTTTTTAAGGATTTTTATGGATTTTTAAGTATTGATATGGTTATAGGTTTTCAATGTATTTTGAGAGGTTTTTGGGTTTTTAAGGTTTTAGGGATTTCATGGGTTTTGTGATTTAAGGGGGGTGAATTTTTTTGGGTTTTCATGGGATTTTAGGGTTTTTTAAAATATTTAAAATTTTAAATGGTTTTTATATTTTTATGTGGTTTTTGAGGGGTTTTTGGGGTTTAAATGGTTTTTAAGTGTTTTTAAGGTTTTTAGGGGTTTTATGAGTTTTAGGGGTTTTATGATCTTTTATAGGTTTTTTAGGGTTTTCAGCACTTTTGATGTATTTTTGTTTGTAAAACTGTTTATATATTAAAGAAATTGGTGTTTTTTTGGTTTTTAGGGTTTTTATAGTTTTTTTTGGGTTTTCAGGGTTTTTAGTGTCATTTACATTTTTAGTTATTATTATGTATTTTTACAATTTTAATGGGTTTATATATTTTTTTAAGTATTTTGAGGTTTTTTAATGTTTTTAGGGTTTTTGGGTTTTTAGGGTTTTTAGTGTTTTTTAGGTTTTTAGGGTTTTATGTATTTTTAGTTTTTTCTTAGGTGTTTTTATGTTCTCTAGGGTGTAAAATTTTTTATGTATTTTTGGGGGTTTTTAGTATTTCTATGGGTTTATAGGGTTTTTATGGTTTTTTAGGGTTTAAAGGGTTTTGGGGGGTTTGGGTGTATTAGGGGTTTTTTGAGTTTTTAGTTGTTTTTATAGTTTTTATGGGTTTTTAGAGGTTTTTGATGTTTTTAGTGGATTTTATGGCTTTATTGGATTTTGAGTTTTATGTTATTTTTTTGTTTTTGTGGGTTTTAGCTTTTTTAGTTTTTAATGGGTTATAATGGTTTTTAGTTTTTGTTGAGTTTTTAGGGGTTTTCAGGATTTTAAGGGTTATTTATTTTTTAGGGTTTTTAGTGCTTTTTAAATATTTTTATGGTTTTTATGAATTTTGAGTGATTTATGGTTTTTAGGTTTTTTAGAGTATTTAAGGTTTTTTGGGTTTTTTGGGATTGTATGTGTTTTTATGTTTTTAAGGATTTTATCGGGGGTTTTATGGGTTTTTTGGATTTTTGATGTTTTTAAGGTTTTTTATGTTTTTATGGATTTTAGGGTTTTAAAGGATTTTTAGGTTTTTAGGTGATTTTTGTTTTTAGGGGTTTTCTCATTTTTCTCAGTTTTTTAGAGTTTTTGGGATTTTTTAGTGTTTTTATGGGTTTTTAGAGTTTTTAACGATGTAAGGGGAAATAAAGAGGTGGGGTTCAGGCTATTCCTAACCCCCCAATTTATTAGAAAAAGGACACAACAGAAAAGGAAGGGGAGGGGTCAAACAACCCACACCTAAAAACCCTTTACAACACCAAACCCAAAAGACACCAAAAAAGAAAAACAAAAAAAGAACACAAAACCAAACATTGCAGAAAAACGGAATTGTCCCTAACATCACCTCCCAACCAATCCGCAACCAGCATTTAGCAGCAACAAAACCATCGGCAGCAACTTCAACAACCCAACTTCAACACCTCCTAGCTAAGCAGAAACCAGCATCCGGCAGTGCAATTTCTAGTATCCATTTTCTTCTATCTAAGAATGTTCACCCCCAGCAATATAGAACCACCTATCCCAAAAGCATAATCATCAACTTCATCACATCTCGGCCATGAAGTATCCGACATCCAACCCATTAGTTTCTGATAACCAAAACCTCTTTTAGAGGTTCCCAGCGAAGCAAAAATTGATACCCAGCAACTCCAAATCTTGTGTCTAGCACCTCTTGTCCATTCAGTGCGCAACATTCCACACTCAGCATCATAGACAGCAACATAGGACCACCAGCACCAAAGCCTTTCACCAATCCACATCACCCCAGCCACCTCGTTCAAACCCAAATCCAAGCTGCATCTCCACCGACCCATAAATCACATAGCATGACTAGGAATCTCCCAATGTCTCATTTCAAAACCATCATCCAGCACCGACATAGATACCCAACCAAGCCAACCACCACAAGTAAGGAATCCAAAAAGCAACAATGAAGCTGCCAAACATCACGAACAACAAATTCCATGTTGCAGAGTGCTCCAACCAGAAAGATTGATTCGTCATCTCAGGAATCCCCAGACCAACATCGAAAAAATATTGTAGCACAAAAAAAACCTATAAAAACAGCTTGAAATGAGGCCGAAGACAAATATCCAGAACCATAAACCTGCGGCTCCTGTGCCAACCCATCGTAAGAAGATCTCAAATCCCACACACCAAGACTGATCACGCCACCATCAAGACAATTCAGTGCCATATGCCTCCATATTACTCCATCACGAAGCCATTAATGCCACAAAACCATTCCAAAGACAGATCTGGAAGGTACTGCGTCATTGGCGGCCGAGGAGGCTAGTCCATCACACCACCAAGTTGTCAGGATGCCCATCGCACCTGCCTGAATTTGTCGTGAATCCAAGGAAGCCACTGAAAGCTCAAATCTAGAACCAACATTGACTTCACCATCGAACTATAAAACAACCATGAACTCACACCACACCACTGATGAGAGTCTCTACTGCCATCACCAAACTATTCAAACCTCTGAGACCATGCCCAAACAACTAAAAATCCATCGACGCCACTGCCAAGGAGCAACATAGATCCATCGGGGAACGACAGCGCTAGGGATAGTGAGGAGAGAGCACCAGGAGACTCGACTTCCATCTTCTAGGTTATTCATTTAATGATGTTAGGGGTTTATATGTTTTTTAGTGTTTCAAATGATAGTTTAGGGTTTTTATGGGTTTTGAGTTTTTTGGTTTTTCATTGGGTTTTATGGTTTCTAGAATTTTTTTTTGTTTTTGGGACTTTTTAGGGTCTTTGGTGGGTTTAGGTTTTTAAGGATTTAAGGGTTTTTAAGTTTTTTTAGATATTTAATATATTTTTAGGGGTTTTTGGTATTTTTAGGGTTTTTATGATATATTAATATTTTTTGGGGGTTTAAGTAGTTTTATTGTTTTTAGGGTTTTTTAAATTTGAGGGTTTTTTTGGGTTTTTTTGGTTTTGTTGGGGTTTTTGGGTTTTTATGGTTTTTTTGAGTTTTTATAATTTTTTGGAGTTTTATTGGTTTTAGATGTATTTTTTGCAATTTTATGGGGTTAAAGGGTATTTTTTATTTTTTTTAGAGGGTTTTAGGGTATTAATGGGGTTTTAAGGTTTTAGGGGTTTTATGATTTTTTACATTTTTAGGGTATTTTAGTTTAATTTAGGATTTTTTAAAAACTTTAAGATTATTTGGGGTTTTAAGTGTTTTTAGGTTTTTAATGTTTTATTTTTTTAAGGGTTTTAAGGTTTTTTTTACAATTTTTGTGTTTTTCATCCATTTTAGGATTTTAATAATTTTTTGGTTTTTATAGACTTTTGAAGTTATTGTTATTTTGGGGGATTTTTATGGGTTATGTCCTTTTTAGGGGTTTTAATTGTTTTGGGTTTTTAATTTTTTATTAGCGTCTTTTAGGGTTTTTAGTGTTTTTAACATTTTAGGGATTTTTAGGGCCATTTTAGGTTTTTATGGTTTTTTTAGTTTTTGAATGGTATTAATGTTTTTAGTTTATTTTAACATTTTTTGGGTTTAATGGGTTTTTAATGTTCTTGGGGGGATTTTAGGGGATTATAGGGTTTTAATGTTATTTACTGTTGTTAAGGGTTTAATAGTTTTTTGGTGGTTTTAGGGAATTTCAATTCTTTTTGCTGATTTTTAGGGTTTTTGTTTTGTTTTTAGGTGTTTTAAGTGTTTTATTTTTTATCATTTCATATAATCATTCATTTTTTTTATGTTTTTATACATTTTTAGGTATTTTTACGGGGTTTTAGTAATTTTATAATTTTTAAAGGATTTTAGGTATTTTGATGGTTTTGGGTTTTTAGGGGATTTAAGGTTTTTAAGTGTTTTTTAATTTTTATGTTTTTAGGGTTTTTAAGGTTTT